>JASDQU010215732.1:2879-15545 GCA_032191745.1 Picea mariana
CAACATGAAGTACATAGGTTAATAGAGCATTTTGAAGCTTTAAATATCACCGTGATCCCCAAAGCAAAGAATATCCTTGATGATTCCCTGGCCACAGTTGTTTCAAGGTTGTAACCTCTAGAATATTATGAAGCCTCCCGATTCATTGTGGAACTACTCTGCAAACCATCGGTGCCTAACAAAATTTATAATTGGAAATTCTTTGAAGGAGATGAACAGATCATAAAATTCTGACTAACCAATACAATTTCAAATATTTGGCCATCGACGATGAAGTATTCCAGGAGTAATCGACAAAAACTGATCTTCGGAGAAGTCAACCTATTGATAGGTCAAAATCTCACACCATCCTGAAAGGGATAGCTAATTTGGAAAATATGTTTGACCTGAAATAATGATTTAGGGGGCCTAAAAATGTAAATATCGGTAGCTCATGTCCCCTACATGAAACTATAAATCTCAAAACCTTGAAAAACCCAAAGAATGTGAATCTCGGAAAAACTATATCTAAAGAGGAAAGAAAGGCTTATCTCAAACTATTCAGACAATATCAAGATATCTTTGCATGGTCCTACCAAGATTTGAAAACTTATGACACTTGTATCATTAAACACATTATACCATTAAAACCTGAGGTGAAACCTTTCCAACAGAAGCTCCAAAAGTATCACCCATCCCTGGAACCTCTCATGTATCAAGAATTAAATAAAATTTTAGATGCCAAGATCATCTTCCAGGTCATGCATTCTGCATGGGTAGCAAACCTGGTTCCTGTGAGGAAAAAGTCTGGAGAAATCCACTTATGTGTTGATTTTAGGAACCTCAATAAAGCTTTAGAAAAGGATAATTACCTACCCCCTCCAATGGAGCAACTCCTATAGAGCGTGTCTAGTTCAGAGATCTTCTCTCTATTGGACAATTTCTTAGGTTACAACCAAGTCCTGATTTCAGAGGAAGATCATTTGAAAACTACCTTCCGAACCAAGTGGGGAACCTTCTATTATAAATGCATGCCTTTTGGGTTAATCACAGGGGAAACCTTCTAAAGGGCCATGGATGTATCATTTCGAGGACTAATCAACAAGTGTGTGGTAGTGTATCTAGACGATGTAATTGTGTATTCAAAGAATAGAGAAGAGCACATCCAACACTTAACTCAAATTTTCGAAAGGTGTAGGAGATACAGTATATCCTTAAATCCCAATAAAACTATTTTTAGCGTCGAAGAAGGTAAGCTTCTAGGCCACATTATATCTCAAGCATGCATTCACATAGACCCAGAAAAGATTAAGGCCATAGCCCAACTCACGTTGTCTCACAACAAGAAAGCTATGTAGTATTTTTTCGGGCAAATTAATTTCATGAGGAAATCCACTCCTGATTTTGCAGAAACTATCAAACCCTTATAAAAGATGATTCACAAAGATTCCAAATTTAGGTGGGATGATGAATGAAAGAATGCTTTCAACAATATTAAAACTGATATATCCCAAACCCCGGTGTTACGAAGTCTTGATTTCAATAGGGATTTCTTCCTCTATACTTTCGCCTTCGACCAGTCATTAGTTGCAGTATTGAATCAGAGGGATGATGACAACAATGAGGCTCCAATGTTGTTCATGAGAACTAATCTCCAGGGAGCTGAAATTAATTATCTCACGGTTGATAAACAATCCTATGCGGTATATAAGGTAGTAAAGCACTTCAGGTCTTACATCCTCAAGAACCACACCAAAGTGATTGTGCCTCACCCTACTGTCCGAACCTTTTTTACTCAACAAGAGATGGAGGAAAGAAGAGGGAACTGGATGGAAGTGGTATAAGAATTTGATCTAGATATAAAACCTTCCAAACTAGTTAAAGGGAAAGGGTTGTGCAAACCCATAGCTAAAGCCCAGGACCAAGTAAATAAAGATTTCAGATGGGAGAATGAAATGGAATTATGGTGTGGTGAAGCTTCATACATTTCCCTAGGGTTAGAGTCTTGGTATGAGAATTTAACTTATCTCCTACACCATGGGACTTGTTCAGTAAATATCAACCATAGGGAAAGGAGAGCTCTCAGGTTAAAGTCTGCACAATATCACCCCATAAATTCAGTACTCTTTCAGATTAATTATGATGGGGTACTCTTAAGATGTCTTGAACGTGAAGATGTAGTTGATGTTATGAAGGAGCTCCATGATGGCCCTGCCGGTGGACATTTCCCAGGAAACACCATCACTCATAAGATACTGAGAGCTGGCTATTATTGGCCCACCTTGTTCAAAGACGCTCACACCTATGCTAGGAACTGTAAAACTTGTCAAATAAGCACGGGGAGGGATAAGAGAGGAGAAGTCCCACTCCAACCAGTGACTGTCTCTAGGCCTTTTGAGCAATGGGGGTTTGATACCATAGGAGAAATTACACCCAGTTCCTCGAAACAACACAAGTATATACTTACTGCCACTGATTATTTCACAAAGTGGGCAGAGGCCATCCCTCTGACTCATGTAAATGAGAAGGTGGTGATCCAATTCATAGAACAATAGCTGATCACAAAGTTTGGTGTCCCTTTTGTTCTATTTTTTGATAATGAATCTTATTTTTATTCCACTCTATTGACAACATTTTCTCTAGGCAAAGGAATCATAACTAGATACTCTGCAAATTATTATCCACAGGGAAACGAGTGGCAAAATCAACCAATAAGAACCTAGTGAGAATGTTAAAAAGGAAAGTTGTAGATAACCAAAGGAGTTGGCATAATCTACTCCATAACGCTATATGGGCTGATAGGGTCACACCCAAGGAAGCTATAGGAAATTCCTTGTACTTTCCAGTTTACAGACATGAAGCCATTCTCCCAAATGGGATTTATCTTACATCTCTTCAACTATCCCAAGATTCCAACGGGAAACCCTCACCATTCATATAACAAAGAATGGACAAGTAAGGAATACTATACATTGCAATTCCCCACACCTAAAGAGTTATCAACATGAAGTACATAGGTTAATAGGTCATTTTGAAGCTTTAAATATCACCGCGATCCCCAGAGAAAAGAATATCCTTGCTAATTCCTTGGCCATAGTTGTTTCAAGGCTATAACCTCTAGAATATTATGAAGCCTCCTGATTCATTGTGGAACTACTCTGCAAACCATCGGTGCCTAACAAAATTTCTAATTGGAATGTCTTTTAAGGAGATGAACAGATCATAAAATTCCTGACTAACCAAGACAATTTCAAATATTTGGCCATCGATTTGGCCATAGCTAATTTGGAAAATCTGTTTGACCTGAAATAACAATTTAGGGGGCCTAAAAATGCAAAGGCTGGTAGCTCTTGTCCCCTACATGAAACTATAATCTCGAAACCTCGAAAAACCCAAAGAATTTGAATCTCGGAAAAACTATATCTAAAGAGGAAAGAAAGGCTTATCTCAAACTATTCAGACAATATCAAGATGTCTTTTCATGGTCCTACCGAGATTTGAAAACTTATGACACTTGTATCATTAAACACACTATATCGTTAAAACCTGAGGTGAAACCTTTCCAATAGAAGCTCTGAAAGAATCACCCATCCCTGGAACCTCTCATGTATCAAGAATTAAAGAAACTTTTAGATGCCAAGATCATCTTCTAGGTTAGGCATTCCACGTGGGAAGAAAACCTGGTTCATGTGAGGAAACAATCTGGAGAAATCTGCTTATGCGTCGATTTTAGGAACCTCAACAGAGATTCAGAAAAGGATAATTACCTAGTCCCGCCAATGGAGCAACTCCTGCAGACCGTGTCTGGTTCAGAGATCTTCTCTCTACTGGATGGTTTCTTAGGTTACAACCAAGTCCTGGTTTCAGAGGAAGATCATTTGAAAACTAGCTTCCGAACCAAGTGGAGAACCTTCGCTTATAAATGAATTCCTTTTGGGTTAATTACAAGGGAAACCTTCTAAAGGGCCATGAATGTATCATTTTAGGGACTAATCAACAAGTGTGTGGTAGTGTATCTAGACGATGTAACTATGTATTCAAAGAACAAAGAAGAGCACATCCAACACTTAACTCAAATTTTTGAAAGGTGTAGGAGATACGGTATATCCTTAAATCCCAATAAAACTATTTTCAATGTCGAGGAAGGTAAGCTTATAGGCCACATTATATCTCAAGCATGCATTCACATAGACCCAGAAAGGATTAAGGCCATAGCCCAACTCCTGTTGCCTCACAACAAGAAAGCTATGCAATATTTTTTCAGGAAAATCAATTTCAGGAGGAAATCCACTCCTGATTTCACGGAAACTATCAAACCCTTACAAAATATGATTCGCAAAGAGTCCAAATTTAAGTGGGATGATGAACGAAAGGATGCTTTCAGCAATATTACAACTAATATATCCCAGGCCCCGGTGTTATGAAGTCTCGATTTCAATAGGGATTTCTTCCTCTATACTTTCACCTCCGACCAGTCATTAGTTGGAGTATTGACTCAGAGGGATGATGAAAACAACGAGGCTTCGGTGTCGTTCATGAGAACTAATCTCTAGGGAGCCGAACTTAATTATCTTGTAGTTTATAAACATGCCTATGTGGTATATAAGGCAGTAAATCACTTCAGGTCTTACATCCTCAAGAACCACACCAAAGTGATTGTGCCTCACCCTACTGTCCGATCCTTGTTTACTCAGCAAGAGATGGGGGAAAGAAGAGGGAATTGGATGGAAGTGGTCCAAGAATTTGATCTAGATATAAAACCTTCCAAAGTAGTTAAAGGGAAAGGGTTGTGCAAACCCACAGCTGAAGCCCAAGACCAAGTAAATAAAGATTTCAGATGGGAGAATGAAATGGAATTGTGGTGTGGTGAAGCTTCATACATTTCCCCAGGGCAAGATTCTTGGTATGAGAATTTAACTTATCTCCTACACCATGGGACTTGTCTAGAAAACATCAACCCTAGGGAAAGGAGAGCTCTCAGGTTAAAGTCTGTGCAATATCACCTCATAAATTCGGTACTCTTTCAGATTAATTATGATGGGGTACTCTTAAGATGTCTCAAACGTGAAGATGCAGATGAAGTTCTGAAGGAGCTCCATGATGGCCCTGCCGGTGGACATTTTGTAAGAAACACCATCGCTCAAAAGGCCTAGAGATAGTCACTGGTTGGAGTGGGACTGCTGCTCTCTTATCCCTCCCAGTGCTTATTTGACNGTAAGAAACACCATCGCTCATAAGATATTGAGAGCTAGCTATTATTGGCCTACCTTGTTCAAATACACTCACACCTACGCTAGGAACTATAAAACTTGTCAAATAAGCACTGGGAGGGATAAGAGAGCAGCAGTCCCACTCCAACCAGTGACTATCTCTAGGCCTTTTGAGCAATGGGGGTTGGATATCATAGGAGAAATTACACCTAGTTCCTCGAAACAACACAAGTATATACTTACTGCCACTGATTATTTCACAAAGTGGGCAGAGGCCATCCCTCTGACTCATGTAAATGATAAGGTGGTGATCCAATTCATAGAATAACAGTTGATCACAAGGTTTGGTGTTCCTTCTGTTCTAGTTTTTTATAATGAAACTTATTTTTATTCCACTCTATTGACAGAGTTTTCTCTAGGCAAAGGAATCATAACTAGACACTCTGCAAATTATTATCCACAGGGAAACGGGGTGGCAGAATCAACCAATAAGAACCTAGTGAGAATATTAAAAAAGATAGTTGCAGATAACCAAAGGAATTGGCATAATCTACTCCATAATGCTCTATGGGCTGATAGGGTCACACCCAAGGAAGCTATAGGAAATTCCCTGTACTTTCTGGTTTACGGACATGAAGCCATTCTCCCAAATGGGCTTTATCTTACATCTCTTCAACTATCCCAAGATTCCAATGGGAAACCCTCAACAGCCATACAACAAAGAATTGGCAATTTTCTCATGCTAGAAGAAGAGAGAGAAAAGGCTAAGTCAAAATTTCTAGCTCACCAATAGATAGTGAAAAGATGGTTTGATAAGCATAAGGCTAAAGATAAAATTTTTGAAGTAGGGGACTTAGTCCGAAAATGGGGCAGAGCAAATGCGCCAAAAGGGAAGCATTATAAGTTTTAGAATCTGTGGCTTGGACCTTTCCAGGTGGCTGAGAAGATTGGAGCAGGCACTTATCGGTTACAAAATCTGAGGGGAAAACCTGACGCCCTCCTAGTAAATGGCCAAGCCCTCAAACAATATTTCCAATAATATATATACATATATATGTGTGTGTGTGTGTGTGTGTGTGTGTGTTTTTGTATGAGTGTTTTCATGATTATGAAATGCATTTTTTGTTGTGTTCTTTTGCTTTCTAGATTTTTGCGCTTTCAAAAATTGTGTTTAGCAAGACAATGGTTGACCTCAAATCATGCGACATAGTGAACTCTATTCCGAACTCATCACTCACATACAACACAAGAACCACCAAGGAACTTGCGGTTGTTGTGGGGGGTCCTCTATCTAACCTGTGCAAGTGAACAACTTTGGAGAAATGTCATAAATGTTTTCTTAGTGGCCTAGTAAGACCTTAAGGAAAAGAAAGAAATATGGAAAGGACTACATGAGCCCCGAACACAAAGATAGAAAAGGATTCACCTTGACCATCTCACTTTGAGAAATAACAAACATCATCCTCTCCCACTCGCTCATGGAATCATGCCAGAATAAAGTTGATATTATCAAAAGAACTGAACAATAGGAGAGGGTATGCAGATATCCTTGTAGGGGCTATGGACGCTCGTTGGCAGTGAAGAAACACCAAAGAAAGTGAGTAGAGGTAACTAAAGGCTCCATTCCAGTGAATTATTTTCTAGACTTTTGTAAAAAGGATCATGAGTCAAGGTTACAAGAAACGAAGGAGGAATAAAGGTTAAAAACCCCACAGGTAGACCCGGAAGCATTAACCGGATAATTTCAAATTGCAAAGGTAAAGGAGGCTCTGATTTAAAAACTAGTTAAGTTCTCCACCAGCGTCTGTATCAACCGAGCTTGAAGGAAGAAAAAATATTCTTCTTTCGCCTAGTGAATCTCCATTTGTTGAGCACTCCACACACCCTAAAAAGTCTATGTCAAATTTTACTTTTTGGGTACCACTTAATCCTTTGGCATTATCTAATTTGACTTCAGTATGGAAATTTTTGCTTTTGCTTATCATTTTTTGATTCTCATTAAGTCTTTAAAAGATTGCTTGGACATGTGAGAACCATCATAACTTAAAAGGACTAAAATTTAATTAAAAAATCAACCACTAAAAAATTTCACCTGACGAGTCTAAAATTTAGCACCCGGAAGAATTGAAGATGAAACAAAATTACTTGAGAAAAAAGAGGTTGTCGATTGTCGATCTTTGTCAGCATCGACAGAAGGGAGTTTTCTTTAGCGATGATAATTACACAAGGAAGCCGCCGATATTCGATTTCATTCAGCATCGGAGAAAGGAAAAGGGAGTAAACGTTAGCAAAGAAAGAAAGGAATCGCCAATGGCCGATTCATGAAGCATTTCAGCATCGAAATTTTTTTGAGAAGGATAGCCCGTGGAGAATGTGATAAGTCAACCCCCGATCACCGACCCCGATACCTTTCGACCTTGACAATACCATCTTTATTTTAATGCACGTCTTCTATTAAAAGACACAACTCCGACTGAGATGTATAGTCAAACCACCTGTCCTATGTTTCCATCTTTCGTTGTCGAAGTGATCAGACATACGATCTAGTTTTCCCTGGAGTCGTTACTAGATCCTGAGACCCACGTCGCACCCCGAACCATTTTTACCATGTCATCATCGTACGATGAAATTTTTCGGTGTCATAGGTTTTCTCGGGAAGATACCGACGAAAACATGCATAAGGATATCACTGAGTCCCGATCTTCCCACTAAGAAAATGACATGATGGGATGTTTTAGCTCTAAGATACGCTAGATAAGATGCATTTAAAGGGGAAATTAATTTCAAAATCTTGCATTAGTTTCTAATTCATGCGTGAATCAAAAGGACCGTTTGAAAATATCGATATAGTGCATCTTCCTCCACGCCTCCGCCGTCAACCCACGTAGAATTTATTTGCAGGGATTTAGTGGTAGATTTGTTTGAATTTCAACCATTACTCATATTAACTGGTTGATACGACTGGTATGACCTCTCTCATTATATTCTTTTGAGCCATTGTAAACAAGGTTATTCTGTGTGCGAAGGATTTCGGAACATCCAGAGGAGCGAGATGAGCAGTCTGGGGATAGCTTCCAAGGTCCAGTGAGTATTAAACAACAGTTTAGCAAGTGTTACAGGTATGTACTAGCCTATGGATGTTCTATGCTTCATTTCATACATTTTTTATCCAATGTTACTCTGTACACTTACCTAAAAGATCATTTTCGGTTGCAGGAATGATGCCTCTGAAGAAACCCACCACCAGGAAATATCCAAGAGCAATGTTGGCCCTTGACCAAGTTTTGAGGATACTTGGTCATAATTGACCTATTTTTGGGACTTCGATAGGCTAACGAAGACGGAGCACAAGAAAAAGTGGATATCACGAGATATGAACCCCTTTTTTAGGCCTTTTTGGGTTTTGGGATTATGTAACGGGTATGGGAATGTCGGCCCATGGCTTTACCCATGCTTAGGCCCAATTTTGTAATGTCAAAATAAGTAGCTTGGCAAAGTAAGAAAGAGCTACAAGTTCGATCTGTGTGATTGAAAGTGCTAAGTGTTGAATAGAGATTGTGTTTGTGCATGTTGTATAGGAATTGCAGAGCTAAGTGCAAGTAGTTGTAAGAAGGCTTTGTGTTGTAACCTATCTCGGGGAAGGAGGATATAGCGAAGTGTGCATATCTCCTGTCCTATGCAGAGTAAGGTTTTGAGGCTCTGTGCATGTAACTGATTGACAGAAGATAATAGAAGAGAAGAAGAGTTGGTGGATGTAGCCACAAGGTGGGGGTGAACCATGTATATTCTGTGTTTCTCTGCTTAGTGCAATGTATTGATGTGTTTTTGTGTGATTTTATTAGTGCTTTATGAATGTTAGATAGATTTGTTGTTGCTTTGTGCTTAATAATATGAATGAATGATATATCTGACCTATGTGACTATGCTTAGTTTTTTAATCTATTGGATCTAATGAGTTCCTTTCATTCTAAGTGTTATTAGATGTTGGATCTGGTTAAATACTATGATGTTATGTAATTAGGGTTTGTATACGGTGTTACTAAGAACTGAATATTGATGAATGTTGACAGCTAAGTGCTCTATTAAGTGTCTGAATAATAGATATGTGTCCCAACTACAGTTGCATACATCTGAGTCCTGCAACCACCCCTGCCTCTACCTCGGGTGAGACTTCATCTTCTTCACAGGTGTTGCCGAAAGGGTCGGTAGTTAGGGTATTGTTGGTGCATTGTTGGTGCGTTGTTGTAGCGTTGAACCCTGGGTCTGCCCCTATGCCAAAAAATGGTTTTGTTGCCGGGACTTGAAACTGTGATTGCTGGCAACTGAAGAAAAATGAATCTTTGTGTGAAGATATAACTTGAAATTGTGATTGTTGGGAACTGAGGAATAAGAAGATTTGTGTGAAGATCCGACTTGAAATTGTGAAAGCTCTGTGTGTAGATCTATCGCTCTAGTGCACAGTAATATACTTTATCTATGAAGCTCTGTGCCAAGAAGGGTCGGATCTGAAGAAAAGAGGTAAGATCTGTAAGCTCTGTGCTCTGATAAAGGTAATAATAGTGAAATTTTTTATATCTAGAAGCTTTGTGCTCTGTGGAAGTAAGATAAGTGGAAATTTTTGTTTCTAGAGTATGGATCTAGGTATGTTTGATAAGATTTTTCCTAGATTGAAAACTAGGGCACTGATAGATGAAAGAAGATTTGATATGAGTAGATCTGACAAGAATAGTTAAAGATATGTTATACCTATGCATACATAGAATGTTTGGACTAACATATGGATGCAGGATCCTAGAAATAATTTTTTGCAGGTTAGCTACTATGATCATAGCGCGCAGTACATAAAAGGTTGGGGATCATTTAAGAGGAAGAGAGGATTAAATCTTTGTTACAATTGCAGAAAACTAGGAAAACTTGCTAAGGAATGCCTTGGAAGAAGACCTAATTGTCTTTGTTGTAAAGATACGGATCATGAAGTTTTAGATTTCCCTAGAATGATTGCTAAGGTTGAAAGGATGAATATGAGACAAGAATACCATGAGAAAGGTTAAGAAATTGAAACTAGGATAGAACCCCATAAATAATCAGAGAAAGTATTGCTACAAATGAAAGAAACCCTGAATGACCATCGAAATGTCAGCTTATCAAAGATTTTCAAAAAAATGAATGCATAGAAGAAAGAATAGAAGACTTCAAAATTGATTGTGTTCTGGATGAAGAAACATAGGTGAATATTATGATATAAAGAACTTGGAAAACTTTAGGAAATCCTACCATGATTCCTTCATTGGGAGGAATATGATTATTCAGAGGAAAGTTGATAAGCCTATATGGAAAGATCACCTAGATATCTATGAGTGCCAATGGAACTTCGACAGAGGAAGAACTTGAAGTTGTTAAATTTATTGAGGACAATGCTCCATTTGCTAGGTTACTAGGAAAACCTTGGATTGAAGGATATCAGGCCAGAAGAAAAGAAGAAGAAGCCTTAGAGCAGAAGAAGAAAGAGTTAAAAGATTTCATGACTAGGAGGATCACACACTTGATTAAAGAACAGGAGATTAGATCAAAGTTATTTGAAACCATAGATTTGGATGTTGAAGTTGAAAGAACACCAGAAGACCTCCAGAAGATTGCAGTACCTATTCCAGAGACAGACGAAGTATTACCCCTGATTTCTAGGAAAGAATCTCAACAACGTGAAGTTACTCTGCCAAAAGGGGATAAGAATCAGAATGGAAAAAGGAATATTGAAACGAAGCTCACTGGAAAGAAGGATAGGAAGATAAGTAAGAAGAGAGCTAATATTGAAAAGTTACAGAACGTTCCAGAGGGAACTTCAAAGAAGGAAAATTTACAAAATTGGAACTTCGTCGGGATACTAGAACAACATCACATGGCACTTCACCATGGCAAAGCAATATAGTCTTTAGAATAGTATAATCATTCGACCGACGACCTAAATGGGTAAAAGGAATTTATGGTCAAAAATTTCTCCATCAAACCATTGGGACCACACCATAATAGACAGAACTGAGTTAATGAAGGCTTCTTACCGGTTGCAAGAGATACGTTGCCAAGAATCTATTTATCCCGTCGAGCCATGCACCGAGAAATTTTTTTCTAA
Source organism: Picea mariana (assembly GCA_032191745.1). Lineage (NCBI taxonomy): Eukaryota > Viridiplantae > Streptophyta > Pinopsida > Pinales > Pinaceae > Picea > Picea mariana. Next base: position 14,196 of record JASDQU010215732.1, read on the forward strand.
CCATGAATTTGAGCCTACAGATTAGTTGATTCTCGCACAATGATCATCGTTCTATTTCCATATATCCCATTGCATTGAGAGATTGCTCTTTGAATACAATATTTTCATCCCTGAGCATGTATGTCAGACAAGTTCAGTGCTGCAGAGAAAATTGCCGAGGAAGTTCTCATCAACCTCATGACCAAAAGAGTAATGTCGATGTCTGCAGGTATACAAGAGTCATCGACAAGAGGAGTGAAAGCCTCTCCGTCAATGGCTCATTGATTAGGGACATCCCAACCAACAACAGAGAAGAGAACCAAGCACAGAGATGACCTAGCCAATGTGAAGCTGATGCCGACCATATTGTCGGATTACATCCCACCTCTGGACGAGGCATTGAGTCAAGATAGTGTACCAAGAGAATTTGAGTACACCATGGTTATTGCATACCTCTCAAAGGGGATACGCACAGTTTGAGCACAGCAGGATAAGATCACAATGTTGAAGTTCAGTGACTTCAATCTCAGAGATCACAAAAAATACAGTATGCTTGCCCCGTATAAATATCTGACCCAGACTAAGGGGAAGAACTCGAAGATAATCCCTCAGTCGTGGATGATGAACCTCGCGCAGTACACTTTGTTAAACATCATGAAAATCCCACACTTTGGAAGGCACCAGGAAGTCAATGCATGTGTCAAGTTATTACTTTCATGTTACCATGGCATCTACTTATGGCTAGACCGTTGTATCACAGTCGACTCGACGTTGATCCATAGGATCACAGGCCTGAGTATGCAAGGACCTATCCTGTAGGAGTTTTATCCAGGAAAAGACACATATTATGCACTAATACAGAAGATCAAGGATACATATGGTGATGTTGAAAAGGGAACGCGAGGGTACAAGGTAGCCTCCATCCAGAATGGTGCAGTGCGCCTCGCCTGTCAGTTAATTGCAAGAAAGTTAGTAAGGAAGAACATACTTATGCAGGTCACAGGATTTGTTTTTGACCTCATGGGAAAGTGCATAGAAGGTTTACAAATGAACTGGGTGAAGTACCTAGTGAATCAGCTGGAGATAGACTACCATGAAGCACAAGATCAGGGCTACGAGTTCCACTTTAGCTGGTTCCTCAACCTTATCACCTTTGTTGCATGGGAGATGCTAGAAGGTGCGACCTTCTCGAATATTGAACCTTTCGAGCTGCTTGCTTTGAATTTCACTACCCTTTGATACTCGAGTGATATGAACAAACAGTGGTAGTCAAATGTTTTTTTTCATACCTAATATCTCAGCTGAAGAGAGAAATAGAAGCAGAACCTCACATGACTCTGAACACCTTATAGAGATTATGACCTCTGATGA
>JASDQU010215732.1:18383-29929 GCA_032191745.1 Picea mariana
TCCTTGATCACATACATAGGTTTATATTGAGTTTATGCTATTGCTATCACTTTGGTTGGTTGCATTATTTTGTAGGTTCATCATTGTATGAGCATTGGAATGGAGCTAGGATGGCGATGGCGAGAGAAAGCAACATTTAAATGGTATGTCACTCATCCCTCTTTATTTAGTAAATTCAATATCTAAAACTTAAGGAAAGTGTCATGTTCTGTCCTGTTTTGTTCTAGATCCAAGTGGATATAGGGAGATCTGTTAGTGTTTGCACCTACCGATTAGTCCGATAATAATGGCGTTGTGAATTCAAGGTCATCTAATGGGGCGATTTCATCGATGTCTATCAGTTTGTGGCGCCACTTGGGTCTATCTGGCATTCATCCAGGTTGTTGGTAGGGAGCACTAGCATCCTGGTGAGGTCCATATTATCTCGCATCTGATCCATTATCCATTAGGCCTGTTCATACATGAGTAACCCTCTCTCTCATGTGTCCTAAGCCTCAGGGAAATTTCTTTCTTGTATCAGGACTACCAGGGGAATCTCTGTTGTTTCGGCCGCTACCATTTCCTCTCTGTCTCTGAGGGTTCCTTGAGTCGATTGTTCTATAATTGCCACATGTTCATCCAGGCTCATGGATTTGAACTTGGTCATTCTGGGGTCGACCATCCTTTCCACCACTTCCTCCTAGTCTTGGGCATTTTCAATGAAGACCTCATCTTCGAATTTGTCATGAGCATAAGGCCAACATGACGACACTTGCGACACGTGCCTTGAGACTAAACCCCTTGGGTCATGTTTGCAAAAATGACCAATCTAGAATCATAACTCCAATTGGCTCACTCCTTCCTGCTTGGCTTGAGCGATGTATTTTACTAGGTAGAAACCTATATGGAATCTATAAGGTATAAATTCTCATTTCTTGTCTTTCACCAGGGAAGTGTTGTATCCTTGAAGGATAGTCTGGTAGAATATATCCCCTACCACTATTAGATCAGGTGTGGTGCCTCGATGGCCCCAAAAACCCTGATATAGGTATCATGCTCATCCAGATACCAATTACCAACCTTTGATATCATCTTTTTGGCCACAGCCAATAGTCTTGGACACTATTTCTTGAAAATAATGAAATGAATGCATGCGATGAATTCATCACATATGAGGGAGTAGTATTTTTTGTACCTGTTCTCCCATAAGATGCTAAAATATACACGGATTGGGAGTTCTGATATGTGCAAACTCAAGTTCATTCCGGAAAAAAAAATTCTAGCGCAAATGACGTCCAATAAATAAGAATACATGTATAAGGGTGTAGTCTCTCCTTCTTTCATCATCTGAGCCTATTGTATGCAAATTCTCAGCTGCTTGGAAATGATGGCACCACAATTAAAACCTCTCTTAGAAATGGCTACAGTATCATCTAGATGCATCCAAGCCTCTGAAAACCTGGAGAAATCTTTCTCCCCATACAACCGACAGATGAGGGCCATTAGATAGATATATGGATCCCTTAAGTTGGTCATTTGGTACTAGCTAGAGGTCTAATTGGTGTAATTTGTATCCTCTCGCCGCCATGAATCCATCACCTGGCTAGTTTCATCATGCTCATAAAATTTGACGATGAAATCAATGTTCAATTTCTCTTTTGGGTCTCTAAGCTTGTAATAATTCTGCACTTCTACCAGAAGGAAAATCTCGACACACTTGCCATTGATGTCGTTGATCAGGCACTTCTATGTGTTTGTGTGGCCAATTATCCATTGCATTAGTTCTATAAAGGGGAACACCAGGGTCCTTCTCACTACCATGTGTAGGTATGACAGTCTGATATTTGGAAAAACTTCATCGTCGATATTTCTTATGTCGGGCTCATTGTGCGAGGTATATTCTGAGAATTCTTCCTGACTGATGTTCTTGAAGAGTTCTCCGCAGTGCGAGAGTGCCGCCTTGCCCCCTATGTTTTTCTCTATGTCTCAAAAGGTTGGAGGTTGAGTGAAAATATTCTTGGTGGATGTTTTGATGACTGGTTCTGGCCTTGGAGAAAATTCTAATTGTTTTGTTGGCCCTGGGGACAAGCCTTCTCCTACCTATGGTTCTTTAAGCTTGGGCATCCTCGACGATCACCTAGTACTTAGTTTCTTTGGAGGCATTGTTCTTGCAATTCAAACCAATCCTTTAGGACCTGTGCATTGAGCGATATTGGATATTTAACGTATATATATGAAGTGAAAAAACATAAAATCCAGACTGGTACATACTTGTAATGCTTGCTAGACTTTGTAGTTTGATACTCATGGGAAGGGGGATCAGAAGCTTTTGAATTGCTCGTCTCATTCTTTTGGATGCTACGAAACTCCTTAATGTGTAGAATAATCTTGATTGCAATGGATCAAGAGGATTTAACAAAGAAGAACCCATGGGTCATACCAAGCAATTAATTCAGGTGATGAATGAAATTCAAACAAATCTACCACCGAATCTCTGTAATTTAATTCATCCTGGGTTGACAACAGAGGTGTGGAGGGTGATGTGTTATATCATTAAATTCAAACTGTCCTTTTTATTCGCGCACTAATTAGAAACTAATGTGATATTTGGAATTAATTAGTCCCTTAAATTCTCTGGATTGCAATGTATCTAGCGCTAAAACATCCCATCATGTCGCTATTCTAGTGGGTGGATCAGGGGTCAGCGATCGGGGGTAAACCTATCGCATATTTTACTTTGGGTTAGCATCCTCAAAACTCTCGATGCTGAAATGTTTCGAGGGTCGAAAATTGGAGAAAAATTGTAGCGTGGCCCAAACATTTGTCACGGTTTGGTCTCCTCTGTTTGCTAAGTGCATCAGGTATTGACCATCAGTGATATCATTTCTTTCTTTGTTAACGTTTACTCTCTTAGCCTTTAACTGACATCGAAGGGGACCGGTTTTCAGTGATGTCCTTGAGTGATGTTTGTCACGAAAGAAAAATTCCTTTTGTCGATGCCAATGAAGATTGACGCTCGATGACTGCGGTTTTTCAAGTGATTTTCCTTCATCTTTTAAACCCTTCCGATGCCAGAATTGGGCACACCGGGTGTAATGTCATGGATATTGATTCTTTATTTAAAGGTTAGGATTTTTAATTCGTTAGTTTTCATAGATTCAAGCAAAATTTGAAATAATTAATGAGAGTAAAAAATGATAAGAAAAGGCAACAATTTTCATAATGAAGTCGAATCAGTCAGTGCAAAAGATCAAGTGGTACCCAAAAAGTAAAATTCGACATAGGATTTTTAGGGTGTGTTGAGTTCTCAACAAATGGCGACTTATCGGGTGAAAGTAGAATCTTTGTTCCTCCTTCAGGCTCGATTGATGCAAAAAAGATGGTGGAGAACTTAATTAGTTTTAAATCAGGGCCTCTTTTACCCTTGCATTTGAAATTTCTCTGGTTGATGCCTCCGGGTCTGCCTATGGGGTTTTCAACCTTTATTCCTCCTTCTTTTCCTTGTAACCCTAACTCATGCCCTCTTTTTGACAAGATTCTAGTAGAGAGTTCACTGGAACAGAGCCTTTAGTTACCTTCACTCACTTGCTACGATGTTGCTCGACTACCAGCGAGCATCCATAGTCCCATCGGAGTCATGCTGACATCACAGACCATTCTCCGTTGCCAGCGAGCTTCCATAGCCCTAACAGAGATATCTCCATACCCTCCCCTACTGTGCACTCATTTGATATAGTTAACTTTTATTTCGGTAGAATGACCTGAGCGACTGGGAGAGGATGTCATCTGTTATATCGCAAGATGAGATGGTTAAGGTGAAACTTACTAGCTCTGTCCCTGAGGTGCATGTAGTCCTTTTCATATTTGCTTCTTTCCCTTAATGTCTTACCAAAAAACTAAGCAGACACTCCTGACATTTCTCCAAATTTGTTCATCTTCGTAGGTTAGATAGAGAGCCCCTCGAAATAGTTGCAGGTTCCCCAATGCTTCTCATGTTTGTATGTGAGAGACGAGTTAGGAAGAGAGTTCGCTATGCCACATGATTTGAGGTCAACCATTGTCTTTCTAAACACAATAATCAAAAGCGCAGAAGTCCAAATAGTAAAAGAAAACAAACAAACAAAAAAAATGCATTTTGCAATCGACCTAGCTAGACACAAAATCATGAAAATACGCATGCAAAACATAAAATATCTTTATTTATTTATTTTTAATGAAAGTATTGTTTTAGGGCTTGGCCATTCATTGGGAGGGCATTAGGTTCCTCCCTTAGACTCTGTAACCGATAAGTTCCTGCCCCAATCTTCTCGGCCACCTGAAAAGGTCTAGGCCATAGATTCTGAAACTTAGAATGCTTGCCTTTAGGTTTGTTTTCTCTGTCCCATTTCAAGACTAGGTCTCCTACTTCAAAATTATTCTCTTTAGCCTTATGCTTGTCAAACTATCATTTAACGATCTGTTGGTGGGCTATGAATTTTAATTTAGCTTTCTCCCTTTCTTCTTCTAACATGAGCAGGGTACCAATTCTTTGTTGTAAGGCTGATGAGGGATGCCCCTAGGACTCCTGAGCAAGTTGAAGAGATGGGATACATAGTTCATTTGGGAAAATGGATTCCTGTCGGTATACTAGAAAGTATGGGGAATTTTATATAGCTTCCTTGGGTTTCACTCTATCTTCCCATAAAGCGTTGTGGAGTAATATTATGCCAATACCTTTGGTTATCTGCAATCGTTTTCTTCAATATCCTTACTAGGTTCTTATTAGTTGATTCAACCACTCTGTTTCCCTATGGATAATAATTTGCAGAGTATCGAATTATGATTCCTTTTTCTAGGGAAAACTCTGTTAATAAGGTGGAAGAAAAATAAGTTGCATTATCGAAAACAATAATAGAAGGGACACTCGATGCAATGAGTGCTAAGTGGACTATTCAAATCATGAGAATTATTGGTCAGTTTTGACTAATACTCATGAATATGGGTCATAGATTAATGACTTACACTACGCAGTTAATCTAGAAAATGATATCTAATAGAAGGGACACTGAACCTTGTGATTAGTTGTTGTTATATGAATTGGATTACCACCTTCTCGTTTACATGGGTCAGAGGAATGGCTTCTACCCATTTTGTGAAGTCATCAGTGGCAGTAAGTATGTACTTGTGTTGTTTTGAAGAGCTTGGTGTAATTTCTCCTATGATGTCTAACCCCCATTGCTCAAAATGCCTAAAAACGGTTACCGGTTGGAGTGGGACCACTTCTCTCTTCTCTTTCCCAGCGCTTACTTGACAAGTTTTACAGTTTCTAGCGTATTTGTGAGCATCCTTGAACAAAGTGGGCCAATAATAACCAACTCTCAGTATCTTATGAGCGGTGGTGTTTCCTACAAAATGTCCATTGGCAAGGCCATCATGGAGCTCCTTGAGAACTTTCTACATCTTCACGTTCGAGGCATATTAAAAGCACCCCATCATAATTAACCCGGAAGAGTACCAAATTTGTGAGGTGATATTGTGCATATTTTAACCTAAGAGCTCTCCTTTCCCTGGGGTTTAGGTCTTCTGGGCAAGTCCCATGATGCAGGAGATAAGTCAATTTCTCATACCAAGACTCTTTCCTTGGGGAGATGTACGAAGCTTCACCACACCATGATGCCATTTCATTTTCCCATCCGGAGTCTCCATTTACTTGGTCTTGAGCCTCAGCTGCCAATTTGCATAATCCTTGTCTTTTAACTATTTTAGCAGGTTTAATATCTAGATCAAATTCTTGGACTACTACCATCCAGTTCCCTCTTCTTTCCCCCATCTCTTGTTGAGTAAATAGGGATCGGACTACGGGGTGAGGCATGATTACTTTGGTATGGTTCTTGAGGATGTAAGATATGAAATGTTTTACTACTTTATAAACTGCATAAGCTTGTTTATCTATAGCAAGATAATCTAATTCAACTCCTTGGATATTAGTTCTCATGAATGACACTAGAGCCTCATTGTTGTGATCATCCTTCTGATTCAAAACTACAGCTAATGATTGATCAGAGGCGAAAGTATAGAGGAATTTTTTTTTGTTGAAATCAGGGCTTCACAAGACAGGGGCTTGAGATATAAAAGTCTTAATATCGTTGAAGGACTTCTTTTGTTCATCATCCCACTTAAATTCAACATCTTTATGAATCATCTTTTGTAAGGGTTTGATAGTTTCTACGAAATCGGGGGTGAATTTCCTCACAAAGTTGATTTTCTCGAAGAATGATTGCATAGATTTTTTGTTGTGAGGTAATGGAAGTTGAGCTATAGACTTAATCCTTTATGGTTCTATGTGAATGCCTACTTGAGATATAATGTGGCCTAGCAACTTACCTTCCTCGACACTGAAAATAGTTTTTTTAAGGTTTAAGGATATACCGTACTTCCTACATATTTCAAAAATTTGGGTTAATTGTTGGATGTGATATTCCAAGTTATTTGAATACACAATCCTTTCTGGTTCTATGTGAATGCCTTCTTGAGATATAATGTGGCCTAGCATATTACCTTCCTCGACACCGAAATTAGTTTTCTTAGGGTTTAAGGATATACTGTAATTCCTACATATTTCGAAAATTTGGGTTAATTGTTGGATGTGATATTCTATGTTCTTTGAATACACAATCACATCGTCCAAGTAAACTACTACACACTTGTTGATTAGTCCCTGAAATGATACGTCCATGGCACTCTGGAAGGTCTCTCCTGCATTGATTAAACCAAAGGGCATGCGTTTGTAAGAGAAAGTTCCCCACTTGGTTTGGAAGGTATTTTTTAAACGATCTTCCTCTGAAACCATAACCTGGTTGTAACTGGAGAAACCGTCCAGCAAAGAAAAAATCTCAGAGCTAGAGACGGTCTTCAAGAGATGCTCCATTGGAGGAAATGGGTAGTTTTCCTTTTCTGAAGCTCTGTTGAGGTTTCTAAAATCTACGCATAGGGGAATATCCCCAGAATTTTTCCTTACAGGAACCAAATTAGATACCCATGCAGAATGTCTAACCTGAAAGATAATTTTGGCATCTAACAGTTTCTTCAACTCCTGACACATGAGAGGTTCCGGGGAAGGGTGATACTTTCATAGCTTCTGTTGGAAGGGTTTTACTTCAGGTTTTAATAGGATAGTGTGTTGAATGATACATGTATCATAATTTTTCAGATCTCAGTAGGACCACACAAAGACATCTTGATATTGTCTGAAGAGTTTAAGATAGGCTTTTCTTTCCTCTTTAGATATTGTCCTACCGAGGTTTACGTTTTTGGGGTTTTCCGAGGTTCTGAGATTTATAGTTTCATGAATGGGACATGGACTACCAGTCTTAGCATTTTTGGTCCCCTTAAATTGTTCTTTCACTTTCATCACTTACATGGGAAAAATGCATGTTGCAAGATGATTTTACACTATTTATTTTTGAAAAAGACAATGCACTCTTTCTTATGGAGATCAAACATTCTACATTGCATATTCTTTCTTTGGTTAGTTCTAATTCTAATGATTATTCTTCGTGTTCTGAAATGGTCCATCTCATCAAAGGAAATGTCCAAACTAACAATCTAATTGATTTCATGAATCCTCTTATGATGTGTTCCCCATTGATATATCTATATCATCGAAGTCATAGTTTGCATCCTAATGACACGATCTTAGAATGGTTGGAGGATTCATATATCAAGAAGTTTCAAAAGAATGGTAAGGTCATGATTGCTTTATTTTTAAATGAATATATAGGAGGTAAGCATGACATATTTATTTTATATCTGAAAATACTACATTCTTTTTTGCTGATTTTTGACTTTCTATGCCTTGCAAGATTGAAGATGTTCTTGTGGATGCACTAGAAATATGATTTTATTTAGTGTTTTGATCTATTTTAATAGTTTAGAGTAGGTTTAGGAGTAGGTTTTCCTTTAGTTTTATTTCTCACTGTTTCTCTTTGTAATAATGCAGTTAAAGAACACAAGTGGGCACACCAAGAGAACCATAATATGACTGTTGTCAGGGAAGTCCACTTTAATCCTTTTCTCTCTGCTTTTCATTGAATATTTATTTTACACAGTATCATCAAGAAAATTTGAAGTGGAAAGTAAAGAGATAAGTAAAGTTGATCTGTAAATTCAACCCTGACCTAAGGTGCCACTAGTAGGAAAACACTCATATCAATAAGGATTTTTCTATTTTCTTTTAGTCTCTCTTAAAAGAGTACTTCACCTGAGAAGTTCAGATCCACCCTCTTGTAAATATTTTTAATTTTCTTTTCTATTTTTTTATTTTGGTTCTTTTCATTTTGCTTGTTTTTTATTTGTTTTCTAAATGATTATGTTTGAATCACCATTAATTTTTTAAACGGAATCAAAATTTCTACTCATTAGTAGCAATTGATAACAGTTCAAGCACATGAACAGTAATTGCTAAACTCAGATCAACGGAAGTAAGCTTCTGCCCAATTAATGTTTCTGGTTTCTCATTAAAATCATAGGAAGACATAATTATCATTAACAAACTTCTAATGTCGTTCATGTTTTAATGAGAACAACTCAATGTGCTTCCCCATCCTAGAGATGATTTCTTAACTGAAACATGATTGTCCAAATCATGATGGAAGTTATTAGAACAAAAAAATGATTTTTAAATGATCAATCTTTTCATTTCTAGACTGTGAGATTTTCAGTATCACCCCGCTCTCTTAAATATCATGAAGTTTCTAGAAATTTATAAACAAATTTTAGACAGTTGGAAGCACTACAATGTGTGGGAAGTGTGTGTAAACCCACCGGGACACTGAATAGGTCTGCTGGAAGCGGGTTAATGCACACATGATACCAAGGAAACTTCGTTGGGGTACTGAACAGGCCTATTGGCAGCAAAGCAATGTCGGGTTTAAGAAGATCCTCAAGTATGTCTTTTAATTTGATCAAGAGTGAAGATGTTTTTATCATGAATGGATGACTCTTGGACATGATAGAGGTACTAGCGTTGGTTAAATGAAATCCATACCAAGGCTATGGACGCCTACTAGTAGCAGTGGCCTTGTCAAAGGTATCGAAGTCATCTATATAAACATCGCTACACCTGTGATCTAAATAAGATACCAAATTAAAATTTTGGACAGAAATGCATCTGATGCTATGACTGTGTTGTTTTCTGAGTTAGTTTCAGAATGCTTGATCTTTCATTAACTATCTCTAAAATTTATTTCATCTGTACTCCTGATATAAATTTTCTGGTGATGCAGAGACAACTGCTTTGCCCAGTGTGTTGCCATTGTTGGCAGCCACCAATTCTGTCAAATTTATAATAATTAAAAGTCATCATAAAGGGATTAAATATTTATGTGGTTGCCTCCTCCTCCTTCATATATAAATGTTTATGTTTTTTGTTTTCGAGGCGATATATTGGGATTACTTATTTTATGAGTTTTTTCGTTTAGATTTTCGTTTGTTTTGTTTAAATTTCATGACCGCAAGCATGAAATTCAAACAAAAAACTTGGCTTGGGTAATCATTCTGCAATCTGTGTTTTTATTCTATTCTTTTACCAATGAGATTAAACTTTAAGGGAACCTATATGTTGCTAAGTTTAAGTTTTATAAGCTCATTGATTAATCCACTGCCACAGTTTTATGTATTAAGGGATTATATATGGTTGATTGTATGGTTTGATTATTTGATATTCATAATCGCACAACAACCTTGGATTAACAATTGATATGTTCTCTTTTCTCTATTAGTCACATCACTTTCATGTCACTTGGTACATGTTTGATATACCCACAAATACATTTCATCCCGCTGTCCTGTACATTTAATGACCCTCATTCATTTTTTGAATAGGCAGCTCATAATGGTTGGGGTTTAATCCTTATTGTGCATAATGGTTCATGAGCTTGCCCATCCTCTGGTTTTCTATCACTTTAAACTTAAATTATCAAACATGATAGCCTCCCAAGTTCATAGGTATCAGGCCGTTTCGGTTTTCACAGACCTGTCCTTATCATTTGTCTAATGGAAGACGAAGCCTCCCTCTCGTGGTATCTATTGTGTTTGTGTGATAACACCCATGGCTCCTGTAGTAGTGCAGATCCAAACAACCCTAAGTTTTTACACTTTCGTGATTACATAACAAAGTTCAAATCTGTAAGTGTGTAACAGAGACATGTTTTTACAGGAGGATTTTTGAGCAAACGGTTAAAAATTGGCCAAACTGTTTAAAACTCATTTCGGAAATAGGGTCATTTACCCTCCACGCAAGCAGATTCTTCAGAAACGAACCTATTTTAGAGGTATGTTTTGTTTTCTGGATAACATTTTCTCTGAAAATCTGTTTCCTTTGAGTTTTTTTTCTTTTTTCCCTTTTCCTCTATGTGGATTTGAAGATCTGCAGAAAATGGTTGAGTTCTATCACAGATAGAGGCTAAACCCTGATATCAAAGACCTATGTGATGATCCACATGAATACCGTGAGCTCACTGAACCAAACTTTGTTGCTATGCAAAATCCTCCGGGTAAAGCAAAAACCATGATATAATTTCGTACCCATAAAATTGAAAGAGGAGGTAGTGGATGTATTGAAAGAGAAGGTTTCTCTTGCTCTATTGTTGAGCCAATTCAGGGTATTGTTGACAAACCAACTGGTAAGAAAAATCCCAAGAAGAAGAAACATGGTAACTCAGATTTGAGTTTTATAAACAAGGTGATTAAGAAGTCTAATAATATGATCACTAAAAACTCAACAAATTTCACCATCATAAATTCGCTTTTATCAGATGCCTTGCTGAAATAGTAAATAGTTGTTTTGTTTTTTATTTGAGTCAGTTTGAAAAAATAAAATAGATAGATTTTATTTTTTGATTTTTAATATTTTAAGCTAGCTATAGAATCCTGTAGCTTATCTATTTCTGAATGTTACTTGGCATTATTTTCTGAATATCAATTTTGTTTTGTTATCTACAGGAAAATGATAATTATGGTGCTATTTACATGGAGAAACCATATTGGATCATGTGTTGTATAGTTCAGTAGTCTCTTTCTTTTATTTGATAAAAATTTGTTATTATGTAATAAATTTTGATAAACCAACTCCTACAGGAATGGTTTCCTGTTGTACTATTTTTGTAATGCAATCTATTTTTTTGGGATTACCCTATATCTTGCATGATAAGAGGTTGTCCATCCAAAACTAGTTTAAATAGTGATTACTGTTTGTAGTAAAGGAAACTTTTGCTGGGATACTTTATGGACATGTGATTTTAAGAACTGATATGGAGAGGCTACTCACCATTGGCTTTAGACCTGTATGATGCTTACCCCATTATGTTCTTTTATTGCCTTGATCTTATGAAATATTATTATGTTTGATGCAACTTTAGTCTGGTTATCATATGTTGTTTCATATTATTAAATATTTTGTTGCTCTCTATAATTTGTTGTTCCGTTTTTATATCTGTGATTAATCTTTCATTTGATTACTATTGATTTATTCTGGATATTAAATGATAGATAATATTAATTCTTTGAATTGAGTTTCCTTTCATTCTAAG
>JASDQU010215736.1:0-18282 GCA_032191745.1 Picea mariana
TTTTACTTTCAACATTTCTTGCCACCTTAAATGCATTCTCCAATGATTTGGGTTCCCAAAGGCAAACCTCATGTTGAATGTTATCCTTTAAAGTTCCTATGAATACATCAATCAAATGCTCATATGGAATATCAATTACCTTTATATTCAATCTTTGGAAGTTCTCAATGTGCTCGGTAACTGAACCCTTTTGCTTGAGATTTATCAATTGTCTAAAGAAGGTATTACTCCTTGTATCCTCATAGTGTGCTATCATTTCTTCTATGAAAATTGTCCAAGTGACAAGGGATTTGCGAGAACAAAGCCATCGATACCATACAAATTGATTAGGTTATAAATATAAAGAAGCAATTCATACCTTTTGTGTATGTGGCACATTATGTAGATCAAAGAATTGCTCCATCTGAAGTATCCATGTGATTGGGTCCTTTCCATCAATCTTCCTCATATTGATATTAGGAACGTGGTTGGTCTTCAAACCAAAGTTGGAGTTTCTCCATTCTTTATTCACCTTCCTTGTGTCCTCATCATGAATTTCATGGGATGCATTTTCACTTTCAGGTGTCATCTCTGTTACGAAATTTTTCAATACTTCCATGATCTCCTCTTTTAAACCATCTATCTTTGCCTCCAACTTAGCTTCCATATCTTGTAGTTCATCTTTTGTTACTATCTCCTTTTGTAAATCATTTATGTCCCTACACATTTCTTCACCTTCATCAAGAGTCCAAGTAGGATTGTCTGGAGGCTTATTTGGTGTAGAAGTTCCCTTTTTGGGTGGCACGTTTGCCAAGTATCACTTTTGAACCTTGATTTTGAGGTGGTTCTGCTAGAGAATATTTCTTCTGTTGTATCTCCCAAGTTTCAACCCTTCTGGGTATGAAAAATTATTTTATGTAGTTCTCTGATATTTCTTCTCTGCAATGCCATAGGTATGATCAAAATTGGATGTGACAAGTGGAATTTATGGTAACTTCCCCACGACTTGTTGATTTTTGGCCTTTCCAGGAGATCTAACTTGTATAGCATGCCCCACACAAAATAATTGATATAAAATTATGAAACTCATACCAAAAATACTACAGAATGTCCACGATCCAATGAAACTAATCCCACTCAATTTGGATACTCTAGGAAGAATTTATGATTGTTTTACCTGGAACACCTTCTTTAGACTAGTCAATAGGACTATTCAGATACCCTATCTTCCACGGGGTGTATCTACAAATTTACGATTACCCAGAAGTTGAAATTTTTACCAAAAATACCTTACTAATTTTTGTGAATATCCTTCGGCGTTCAGGGTGTGAAACATTATAGAAATTTTTTTATAGCAAAAATTCCACAATGACTCTGTTCAGGATGATTCCAGAACCCTATCTTGTACAGGTTGTATATCTGAAAGTATAAGGCCTCAGGAGCTGAAATATTAACCCAGTGTACCTTGATCCATCTACTAAATATCCTCCAAGACGTTCCTTCTGAAACTTTGTAGAAAACAATTTATAGCAAAAATTCCAAGGTGTCTCAGATGTAGCAGCAAAACCCCAAGACCTTGAGCTCTGATACCATATGTTAAGAACCAAATATCAATATAGCATAGAAAAACCTCATAAAAAGTACTCAACGCCTTGAAAAAGAGATAATTTTAGATAATAATCCTCTTCTAGGGGGCAACCTCCTTTTACCCCACTTAAATGTTCAAGTACAAGATGATTCCAAATGAAAATGTCTCCTTGGTATATATAGGAGACTAGGAGGTATAATTACAACTAATGGAATAAAGATGACATAAATAAAACAACATTAATAATGTAATATTCCCCAATTAATGGGAAATGAGTCGATATTAGGGCTTAACATATGAGTTCTCATGGAACTTTGACAGAGGAAGAATTTGAGGTCATTAAATTTGTTGAGAACAACACTCCATTTGCTATTTTTCTAGGAAAAACATGGATTGAGAAAGATCAGATACGAAGGAAACAAGAAAAGGAGGATGTAGAACAAAAAATAAAGAACTAAGAGATTTCATGTCTATGAGAATAGTGCACTTATTGAAATAACAAGAGGACCAATCGAAGCTACTAAGGACCAAATATCGGGATGTCGAAGTTGAAAGAACACAAGAAGACTTGAAACACTTGTATGTACAAGAGAGTGGAGAACCTACCCTAGAAAGAGAATAAGTATTACCCTCGAACCCTATGAAAGACCCTCCATAGTGAGAAGTTACTATGCCAAGAGGAGATAAGAACAATAATGGAAAGAGGAAAATAGTGACTCAAATCACAGGAAAGAAAGCCAGAAAGCTCAGCAAGAAGAAAGAAAAGTTAAAAAAGTTACAGGAAGTTCTAGGGAGGACTTTGCAGAAGGAAGCACTGGAACTTCATCGGGATAGATTAGCACTTCACCATGACAAAGAAATATGACCATTGGAGGTGTCTTGACCATTAGCCTGATGTTCCAAAATGACTCGAACCCTAGTTATGGCCCGAAAGATCACCATTAGACCATTGGGACCATGCCATAATGGATAGAATTGCATTGATTGAGGCGTTCCTGCCCATTGGAGGAGTCTGTTACGATGTTGTATATTTATCCCATTGAGCGTTGCACTGAGAACACTTTTGCAAACAATGATTATTCGAGCCCATAGAGAACTAGTTTCTTTCACGTTGTACCTACTTGAGACCTTGCCACCCATTTTGTTACATCGAATATTTGATCACCAACCTGAGATACATGATCTCGAGCATGCATGTCGGGTGACTTCAGCGAATTAGAGAAATATGTCGAAGAGATCCTCATAGACCTCATGGCTGAGAAGGTCATTTCCAAAGGAGTCCAAACCTCATCGATGAGAGGAGTGCAAGCATCCTCGTCGACTGATCGTGGATATGGACCATCCCTAGATATGACAAAGAAATGAACCAAGCATCATGATGACTTGGAGAATGCAAATATCATCCCATCTATCCTAGCCAATTATATCCCACCTCTGGATGGTGCGGTGAGCCATGAAAGTGTCCCGAGGGACTTCGACTACACCTTGATTACTGCCTAGCTCCCGAAGGGGATATGTGCAGTAGGACCACAGTTAGGACAAATCAATACGTTGAAGATAAGTGACTTCAACTTGGGAGATATCAACAACCATGGACTGCTCACCCCACACAAGTATTTAACCAGGACCAAGGGGAAGAAGTTGAAGATCATCCCCCAGCCATGGACTATGGACATTGCGAGGTCCACTATCTTGAATGTGATGAAGATACCACACTTTGGAAGGTGTCAGGAGGTTAACGTGTGCGTTAAAATGCTATTGTATTACTTCCATGGTAGTTATATGTGGCTAGATAGATGCATCACTGTAGATCCTACGATGATCCATCGGATCACCAAATTAATCATGCAAGGACTATACCCATAAGAATTTTATCCAGGGAAGGCTACAGATAGCACCCTGGAGAAAAAAATTAAAGATACCTATGGCAATGTGGAAAAGGGGAAGCAAGGCTACAAGGTAGCCTCCATTCAGAACGACGCAGTTCACCTAGAATACCAGTGATCAATGGTAAAATAGTAAGGAAAAACAAACCCATGCAGGTCATAGGGTTCATTATTGACCTCATGGCAAAATGCGTGGAAGGGATACAAATGAACTGGGTGAGCTACCTCATCAACTAGTTAGAGAAAGACTGTTGGGAAGCTCAGGATCAAGGCTACAAGTTTCACTTCAGTTGGCTATTGATCCTCATCACTTTCATTGCTTGGGAAATACCAGAAGGTGCAACCTTCCCTGAGATTGAGCCATCAGAACCCTTAGCTGTGAAGTTCACCACGCTCTGGTATTCAAGAGACATGGCTAAAAAATGGCAGTCAAATAAGGTTTTCCACACCTACTACCTATAGTTAAAGAGGGATATTGAGTCTTTCCCTCGTATGACACCGAACACCTTGCACAGGTTCATACCATTTGTGAATTTCCGCGTAGATAGACATTTTATTTATATCACTACGCGCAGAGAAAAACACAAAGAGGAGATGTAGAGTTACTATAAACACACAGGGGAGGACATGAAACAAATCACTAAGGAATGGCTTTCAAATTTCCTTATACCATTCGACTAGGCAGAACTGTTCAACCCTGACCTCATCGAAAGTCATGTGGTTACTCGTGAAGTGTATGATGCACCCAACAGTAGAATAAGGAAGAAAAAGGAAGAGGCACAAGATCCCAACAACGCATCAGAAGAGACTGCTTCAGACTCACCTGAAGGGGGAGGTGATGATGAAGTAGACAAAGAAGACGACAAAGAAGAATAAGACAAGAACAAACAAGGTGAAGTAACACCGCCTAGGGATCCTATTAATGAAGCTGAGACCTCCAAGAAAAGAAAGGTTTCCCCCATGAAACCTACATCGCGGAAGAAGTCCAAAGCTACTAAACCACAGATGTAAACTGTGCTAACAATGGATGACATAGATCTCATCATCATTGTTGTCTCATACATGGATGATTTTAGGGGCTAAATTTCGCTCGTGGGCTAATTTTCGATGGTTTTTCCAAAAATGAGATTCGCTATTTTAAAAATGATTCGCCCAAATTCTATAGGATAAAATTATTTTACCTTAAAAATTGCCAAAATTTTATAAAAACTATATAAAATGCTTAGAAATTTGAATATTTTTACAAAAATATCGCCAAACATTTATAGTTGACATATGAAGGATTAGTAAGATTTGCCAAGGTTTCTACATTTTAAAATAAATTTTCATTCTTAAAATCATCCCTGGTCTCATATACCTTAGAAGACATATTACAGTGCAATTGAAGTAGATATGAAATGGGTACAACAAACCCTCTACTCTAGCCGCACAGTGTCTACTACGTCCCCATCATCAAAAGGAATAGAGTTAGGAGATGAGCATGCCCAGCTACGCCGAATAGCATATGAGACTGAAGCTCTCCTTCGTCATGTTCAGGAAGAAAAATAATAGGCCATAGAGGCCTTAAAGAAAGCAAAAGAGGAATCCATAAAACAACGTCGGGTTGCTCAACAGAAAAAATATGACATCCAAGCCAAGTTTACATAGGATATAGTGTATATCTAGAAGGATAAGGAACAGTTGCTCGCAGATAAAAATAGAGTTAAAGAAGAAGTCACTATATCACTTCACTATGTGATGGGCTTGGAATAGATGGAAGAAGACCCAGTAGAAAGACAAGTAGGGAAGCTTCTTGAATCCATTCAGCAGCTCCAACAGAGGATAGCAGAACTGGAGTTACAAGTAGTGCCAAGCACTCCACATGAAGTGTGAGACCAGAGAGAAGAGACTTCTCAAAGCACAATCCATAGAATCAAGGAATTGGCCTTATAATGTAAAAATATCATCTCTTGAATTGTGGAGACTTATGAGCTCCTTGCAGAGGACCCTGAACTAAGGATACTGGAGTCACATCTTCAGGAGACCAATAAGCAAGAAGTAGTGGTGCAAGTGCAGTTGAAACCACTATCAGTGGTCAAGAAGATTAAATGATCCCAGGAATAGTGCATGGTTCAACAGTAGGTCCATGCCATCCAAAGTAAGGTCATGCAAGAGATTCAGTGACTCCATCTAGTGCAGGATGAAGCTTGCATACTTTTTGATGAAATTGAAGGATGAGGTGCAGAACTAGAACAAGTGGTCACCACAATGGAATAATGCTTGGAAGAACCTATGAAGGAGAAGGTTATTCAATATTTCCCCGAGTAGGAGGCTCAGGTGAAGCAACAAGTCAAAGAATCCCGAGCCAAGCTCGAGGCATTTGAGGAAGAGTTACCCAGATCAGAGTGACTTGGGATGAGTCACAGGTGAGTGTTGGGGTCATGTTGTCCCTTGACCAATTTTTGAAGAACCTTGGTCACGTTTGACCAATTTTGGGACTTCGACAGGTTGTTCAAAGGTGGAGCGCAAGGTGACGCAGAGATCATGGGATCTTGACCCCTTCTTATGGAATTTTTGGGTTTAGGGTTTATGTAACGGGTATGGGATGTCAGCCCATGGGTTTATCGATGCCTTGTCCCCGTCTGTAATGTATAAATAGAAAGCTAGATGATGTAAGAAATATAACACTAGGTCTAAGAGAGAAGTGGTGTTAACTAATATATTATGTTGAGTGCAAGTGATTTAAGTAGTTGGATCTATGTGATTGAGTTAGCTCTGTGAATATTGTGTGCATGAGAACTTGTAGGGATAAGTGCAAGTGACTGTAAAGAGGCTTTTTATTGTAACCTAGCTTAGGGAAGGAGGATCTAGTGAGGTGCACACAGATCTCATGTCCTATGTGGAGTGGGTTCTTGTGGCTCTTTGCTTATAGAATATTGAAAGAAGACAATAAATAAGATAAGAGTTGGTGGGGATAGCCCCACATTGGGGTGAACCACGTATATCCTATGTTGTGGTTTCTTTGTGCATTATAGTTGTTATGTTATTGATGTGATTTATGCTTAGTGCAGTGATATATGTTATATGCATATGATATAGTAGCTTAGTAATTATTAATGTGAATGAATTCTATATCTAATAAATTTCTATATGTTAAAGTGCTTGAATGTATTAGACCTTGTTGAATACTTCATTGCTCTGTAACTGGGGTTTCGACCTGTGATATGAATAAGGGTTAAATACTGATGAATGTTAACTGTTAAGTGTTCTATTAAGTGTTGTAATCACATATATATGTCCCATATAGGTTATATGCACTTGAGTCCTGCAACCACCCCTTCCTCTTCCGCAGGTGAGACTTTAGTTGCTTCGTAGGTGTTGTTGAAAGGGCCGTTAGTTAGGGTTTTGTTGGTGCACTGTTGAAGCGTTGAACCCTGGTTCTTCCCCTCTTCCAATAGGCCTTATCCTTTGAAACTTTCACAATATAATGTCACGATAACCAAGAGACCATGCGAGATAATGAAATACCAAAATGAGATATTTGAACCAAACACAAAACTGTACTTTGTTCCAAATTCTCAAAATCTTTATGCATGCAATTTTATTTTATTTTTCAATTAAAACTCAAAAGGTTACTTAAACTAATCAAGAAACATAATTTGCAAACTAAAAAACCAACAATCAGAAACCAAGGGCTATATGAAATTGGTAGTGATGCATCAAATCACACTCTAATGTCTCTACGAGAATCACAACCCAAAACTCACAAGGAAAATGGATCTAGAAATGTAAAACTTAATTACAAAAGGAAACTCAACCAAATGAAACAAGATAAGAAACACTACCAAGTTTGATCATATTTTTTGGGTACACATCCCAAGTCAATAGGTCACTAAACAACAAGAAAATTCAATCAGGAAACTCAACCAATCCACTCAACCACACCTCTAATTCAAATAAAAAATAAAAGGTGATATAAAATACTCAAACAGAGAGAGGATCCAAGGAAACATATCAACCATTGACTCCTTATATTATATGCATTCATATCTTATCAAAGGAGATATGGAGAATTTGCAAATTTTAGTCCTACAGGGGAAGTCATGAGTCATCAAGAATGAAACCAATGACTATATGTAGGAATTCGATATTCAATAGTGATGCAAAACGTGACTAGTGGCTATGATGTCAACATGTAAAGATCCATTCTCTGCAAAGGTTTTGAAAAATAAAAATATCTAAATCATATCTTCCCAATTTGAGAGATCTACTCTCTGAGGGGGTGCTAAAGAATACATTGACTAAATCAGAAAAAAAAAATAGAGGTAAATGAGAAAGGGAATTCAAACTAGAGAAGAAACAAATATTCTTCCCCAGTGGAGTCGACTATTCTTGCAAAAGGAGAATCTATTTATTGTAATGTGTTTCAACCATCCATTCCTTTCCTAACCTCACACATTAGGGGGAATATATTATAGCCTTGATTTCCACCCTACAATGCCAGGAAGGAAATAATAGAATATGACAGTAGATACACACTCTTCTTCTCAAGATCCATTTAGTTTTGAGGATGGTCACTTCTTAGTTTTCCATAAGAGAGTGACAAGTCACTAGTCATGCATATGAAAACCTGTGACCCGTCACTAGTTGATGGTGTGAAAAGAAAAAATTACCATGTAACCTTCTATATTAAAATATTTTCGAGGAGGCAAGTGATGGATGATTTGGTCCTTCATGGAGTGAGCCTTGGAACTCACAAAATTTTAGTCTCCATTGGTTTTTATAAGATCTATAATATCTCCCAAGCCTATTCCAAGAATATGTATAAGGAAGGACAATCTTGAGCATGAGGTAGGAATCACTCATAGATTCATTCTGCCAAAATTTAGAGGTGTTCTTCCATTCCGAATCAGTTGTAGTTAGGTTTCCTATCTTGGTTGAAAAGATAAGGAGGAGCAAAGAACAAGGGCTAAGGTGGAAATTAAGGCTATAACATAGAGGGTTTGTAAAAATATCCCTAATATCATATCCTAATCCTATTTTATCTCCTAAATCAATGCAATACAAGTATCTAAGATCCTTAGTTCCTCCCCAACAACGTGTCAAAAATGACCATTTTTTTAATTCCCTTTCCTAAGGGATAAGGGTAAGCCAAATCCACTAGTTCATTTAGTTTATCAACTCAGGGTTCTATAAGCTTGTGAGGCACTGTGTACTATATGTACATACCAAGGTTCATGAATTGACTAAATCAATTGCACATTAACTTCTAAATTCTATTCAAAGGGAAACATATTCATTTCGATGACTCAAAATGAATCTATCTATTCTAGTTTAAATTCAAAATGGAAAAAAATAGAGATTTGAATTTTGCAAACAAAAATTAACTTCATTACAATTTAAACAATCAACTAGCTCCTATCATCGTGATTCAAAATCCAACTTATGTCTCTACTTGAGGTGATACTATTAGTGGCTTAATCTTATAGTAACACTACCTCTACTTTGTAACCAAATTGTAATAATGAGTGCTTCCTATTTCTACAGCTAAGTAATCTACATGAAACAAGAACAAATATGAAGGAAGAAAATTTTTCTAACAGATAAACATACTCTAAACAAAATTAAAAACTACAACATACATATTCAACACATATACAAAGAACATACAACAATTTTCCTTTAGAGTAATCCCCTTCCAAGGGTTAAAGTTTTGCACCTATGTTATAAAATCAGACCATGCACACTATGTAACAGTCATGCATAGAAAATTCATATTGAACATATCTATTAACTAATGAAAGATTATTATAATTCCGGTAATATGTATTGTTGCCTCCTACCATAGTGAGGTCACCTTGTTTTTATAGCACAAGACAATATCTTTGTGTTTAGAACAGAAATAATAACAGCCCGATGTTCACAGGGAGACTCGGATTTAGTTACACATTAAATCTTGGAGTGATGTGATCTAAATATGATCGCAGCCTCCTTAAAAATAAATTCATAAGACAATAATGATAACATTTCTTGTTGAACCCTCATGCACATGAAAACCATAAATCTATCTTTCAATTGGAGGACCAAACTGACAAATTGGTTGCAACATCATTGTGCTAAATTCCATTCATTGATTCCTCTGGATGAGAGTAAATGTGAAGTGGTAAATTAGTTGCAACTTGATTGAGATAAACAAATTCATCTATAGATTCCTAGATAAATGAATCAACCAATACTCTTCAAGTTGTTACAACTTCTTGAAACCACTTTTATCTTCAATCATGTTCCTATTGAGTATGAGACGGGGACACATGCTGCAAAATATTTTATCAAATTTATTCATGACATGCATTATGGTAAGAAACTCTTAGTAATCTCTAAAAATAAAAATAAAAATTTAAGAAACCCTTCCTAAATTAATCATATAAACACAAAAATATTTAAAATGCAACCCATCATACCTTGTGATATGTATAAAGAAAAATGATGAGGGAAAACATTATGATTTGAAACTAGATAAAAATGGGAAAATATGTTGTTTACACTAGAAAAAAATATGTCAATTTGTGGGCTCATCAATAACATCTATCTATTTCCATTATATATTTTTATCCTAGGTCAAATAATAAGTATACCAAATGGAGAATTCAACTAGGCAAAAAATAAATAAGATGTCTAATGAATAGATTAAGGAAGAATTTATGGAGTGGAATTTTCACCCTGACTTCTCCCACACTAGGGATAACAAGACATTTAAGCTAAAAAAACTAAATTTTATGAACAAGGATTTTGTTTCCCAAGTAGTGGAGGAAACTTTCCTCCAGCAATAGGACACCCTCCATAATTTGGATTTGTTGGATAATAAGTTTGATCCAATTTTCAAAGTTGTTTATGGTATTGACATTGTGGTCTCACAACCCTAGGGTAGTGAAAATAATGAAATCAAAGCTTAAGAATACTTTTTCAGGCTCAAGGGGAACTCATTCTAATTCCATCCTTATTTATGAATACCCTCTTCCTCCTAATGAAACTCGGAAGGGGATTGCTAAAGAATTTGACTCAATAGGCTAGCCAATTTAAGACATATTTTCTCTATTATATGTTGACCATGGGATGTCTATCTTTATTTTTGTTTTCATTTTATGTTATAGGATACTATTATAATTATATAGGATTGTATATAATCATCACTAGAAGGATGTAAGACCTATTGATATCATTTTTTATGACTCTTTTATAACCAGTTGTGGCCTTGGTTTCCCATGTGGTAGGCCACAATCAGGCCTAGATGTAACTTTTTTTGTATAATATAAATAGAAGACTTGTTTAATTTTTTTTTTTAAATCTCCATCTATAATATCCATGTTATTGGATCATTATCATCAAACTTTCTTATATCAATCTTGGGAATAAAGTAGTTCCTTGTTCCTAATTTGAATCCTCAATGATTTGGATCTCGAAGTGATGAATGATCAAGGGTTTAGGAATCAAACATCTTGTTCTCCAACTGTGTTTCACTTTTATCAATATGTGACTATGACTCAACCCTCTTATTTTCCTTATCCTCTTCTTGTGGAGGTTACTTAAGCATATGGATGAGTCTCGGCTCATTCAAAATCCCCCCCCTTCATGTCTTTGAGATTATCTTTGGTATTTTCTTTGAGATCCCTTTAATTTCTTCAAAATATTTTTTTCATATCATATCTATGATTTCAACCTTCTTTACAGTATTATCTTGCAAGATTGAAATTTTCTCTTTGAACATAGACACCTTAAATTCCACCTCTTTATTATGTTTTTCTATCAATGATGATATCCAAAGAGATTTAAAGGGTGTATAATGTTTTAAGGAACCCTTTTCCATGTGAGTGACAAATAATATTTTTCTATAATTCTCCTCTTTTTTTCTTTTTATCACACTTTTTGGATAACCGAAAATAGATCCTAAAACTACAATTATGCTAATTTAAAATTAGCATACCTTTTAAAACCATGATTTGGAGGTTATCTTGTTGATTGACATTTATCCTTATTTGTATATGATATTTCAACACCTTTGAGTGTAATTTTTTGTCTTGTAGAATATTTATATTTCCACTATATAATTCCATAGTTTTGACCAAATTTTTAAGTGTGAATAGAAAGCTATGGTAACTCTCCCTTAAATTGTTGATTTTGGTCCTTTTCGGAGAGTGAAATTGTACAATTTTCCATGTATCCAATTTTTTAGATATATCTATGAATTGTGTACATAAATACTATGGTATATTCCCTTTCCAATTTAACATGTTTCAGTTAGTTTGGATCTCGCTAGATTCCTATATGACTATTTTACCGAGAACACTTGCTTGAGACTAGTTTTAGGACTAGTAAAAAACCCTAACTTCCATAGCCTATAAATTGAAAATTGTATTGAAATAGAATCTTAATTTTTGACACAGTGTACTTCACATTTTCTTCTCATATCCTTAAAAATTTCTCTATCCAAAACTTCCCCAAAAACATAATAGTGAAAATGGTGGGGTGACCCAATTTGAAGGAGCCTAACCAAAGGTTGTAATCTCTTGATACCAAATTTTATGAAACAAATACTGCAAGTAGCATAAAAATATAAATAAGAAGTAAATCCATGCCTTGAGAATGAGAATGAAGGATGAATAAGAATCGACTTCAAGGGGGGAAACATCCTTTTACAATATAACAAATGCACAAGATTATATGATCTATAAAACTAAGTCCTTAGTATATATAAGAGACAAAGGGTAAAATTTACCATTAAGGGGCCTAGTTTATCTATAATGAAAACAATAACATAATGATAGAAATATAATGTCTCAATATCTAGGGCTTAACATAACATAAAATTTTATAAATGATATAAACCTCTCATCCAATTTATGAACAAGTGAGTGACTAAAGACTTGAATATTTCTAACACCTTTTTTAACAAGTATGAAATTAAACTTCAAATCCATAAACTCTACGAAGTTATTGGATCCCCTTCCTAAAATAACTTTGAATTTGAATACATGTGTCTCCCTAAAAAATAAAACACCACTAACCCTGCTAATTCAAGGATCACCTTGAGAAGCCCCATTAAAGTTTTCCCATGCTCCTGACCTATCTACCTCTTCCACCACAAATTTTCTTTGAGGATTTTCATTCTTTGTTTGTTTAAAACTACTAAGAATATTTGAACCCTACAAAGCACATTGAATAGCTATAATGAACTTATCCTCAAACAAAATTGCATTTCTCGTGAGCCAAAATCCTTATGCAATTATAATTGTTAAATATGTATAGTGCTTTAAATTTATGTTCTTACATCCAGATCATAAGAAACCTTCCAAAGAGGCACCCCTCAATACATATTTCAGACTAGTAATTGAACCCATTTTTTTCACACCTAAACAACATAAGGGAATAAAAGAAATAAATGAATAATATAGTATGTAAGATCTTTACAAAGATAACATATACTATGACCACATATTTTTTTTTTGCTTACTGTACCATGCAAGAACCTTGTTTCTTAGTGCCAACTAAATTCCCCATGCAATTGTATTTGGAAAATCTTTATAGTGATTTAAATTTATGTTCTCACACCAAGATCTCAAGCAACCTTCCAAAGAGTTCCCCCTCAAGACATCTTTGAGAATAGTAATTGACTCCACTTATTTCCGCACCTAAACAATACAAGGACATAATAGCAATAAATGAATAATAGTCTCCTTATAATTCTTCCAAAGTGAACATCTAATGGGACCAAATCAATTTTGTTCTTCCATATTGTCATATATCATAACCTTGTTTCTTACTGCTAGCCACATAAAGTTTCTTGACTTAAGAGGGAATTTAAATTTCTATACAATTTTGTAACACTACTCCAACTCCCCCACTAAATCATCTTCAGAGAAAGACTTATGCCCTAGCTTTGGGATATAATGACCACTTGTTGGGTTTTTCAACCAAATCAAATCATTTGTAATATAACTAATGTATATTATATTTATTATTATTTAATAATATGTTATAGGTTTGTTATTATGTAAATAGACATTATAATGTAAATGATAAGTCTATCATAAGTCATGACCTTTTCCAAGGACATGACTTATCATTCCCCATGTGTATTTATATACATGTATTGTATCTCATATGATGTGAAGTAAATATGTAAAATGGATAGTAAATAAAATAATATTTGTTATGTTTATATTGAATTATGTCATGCATTCATGATGTTCTCATGAAGTGGACCACTAGATCCACTTCATTTGGTCAATTTTTTTATTGTTTCCCTAATCTGTGATAAGGTGGATTTTGTTGTGGCATAAAAAAAGAGAGAAAACAAAAGAAAAAAAGTGTTGCAAATAATCTTGAGGCCAATGGACCATTCTTTTCTCTTAATAAATAAAAAATAAGGGAAAACAAAAAGAAAGAAAGAAAAAATCAGGGAAAAGAAAGAAAGAAATAAAATTTGTGGTTTCAAAAAAACCATGGCAATTTCCCATGGTATTGGGAAAATACTATAAGGAAAAGAAGTAAAAAAGAAAAAGTTAAAAAAAAAAAAAGGAAAGGTAAAATTTGATTTTACTGTTGGTTGTTTACAGGCCCGTGGTTTTGGTAAACCATTGGCCCATGGTATTTTCTTGGCGTGTGGTTTTGATAAACCATTGGCCCATGGTATTTTCTTGGCTTGTGGTTTTGGTAGACCATTGGCCTGCAATTTTTTATATTATTGTTCTTATTAGCAAGTGACATAGAAGGAGAAGTATTTCATAAGGAGTATTTTGAAAATTGGGAAACAATACTTAATTATTTTATATCAAAGTATTAATATAAAATTAAAATACACTTCAATAATATTAATAACTTTATATTAAATTATTAATAAGTATTTCATAAGGAGTGAAATGTAAAATAAGGTTCAATTCACTTTTGGGTATGTTTTGGAACCAATCGATATTGTTATATGTATGTTAGGGAGGATCTGAAATGATACCCTAAGCATTGTCATTGACCTTGCTAGTAGTTGAAACTATATTGATATTAAATTGCCAAATAAATTACAAATTATGAAAGAGGAAGTGAAAATATCTCTTAAACAAGTGTATGGTGATGATATTAATAATTTAGAATTAAACATCGATGAGTGCTCCCCAAAATGCAATTTTTTTGTGTTACAAACCATGGAAGTTGATGTAGTCCTAGGGAACCCTTGGTCAAAATATATTGGTACTTTTACCATCAATATTGATAAAAACGTACATAGAATTTGAGCCCCTTACCAATAAGTTAATGTTGTGGGACATTAATTCGAAGCACCTTGCTCTATCATTGAATTCAAATCAGAATGAAGAACAAAATCACACATAATTAATGGAAAATTTAAATGAATTGAATATAATTATTATTAGCAAAAATGAATAAATTGTGCAAAATCGAACATAATTGGAGAAGCAAGATACATAAATTCATAAATTTCAACAACAAATTAACAATTCATGACCAAAAATAGTAATATTAAAACATTCATAAAAAAGATTCTGAAAATATCAATAAAGAACTATTGTCCAAATATGAAGAATTTTTTCATTTGAGAAAAATAATAATAAAAGTCTACTTGTAGATGTGAAGAAATTAAAGAATAAGAGGAAGGCACAACATGAAACCCAAACCATGGATAAGGGCACTAGCACCAACTTGATCGACATGGAAAAACCTAATGTTCTTAACAATGAAGTTGTATCAATGAAAGTATTTCTAGAAGTTGATCTCAACAAACAATTATATGGTAAAGAAACATCCATAGATTTAGTTGAAGTTGACATACCATTGATCACCACAAATAAATTCATAGGTCAGTCAAAGGATGTTGTTGCACCAATAAATAAAAAAACATCATATATCATCATGATGACTCAGGTAAATCAAGACAAGAATAAACACCAAGGGGGGGAATATATGGGCATAAATGTACATGTAATGTGTAAATAGATATGTAATAGGGTTCGCCTTGTAATAAATGGGCCTTGTGTGCAACTGTGAAGAACTATATATAAGAGATCGTGTATTCATTATTGGGGGATGTGAATTGTGAACTATGAATGGTATTTAGTTATTTGGAGGGGGCTCCCCTATTCTTTAAGGAGTTATTGTGAAACGTATCTATCTTGGAGTTGTGCACCATGATCACATTTTTTACATGGTGTGTACTTCTGCTATTTTATGATATTTTGAGCATTTGGATCATTACATTTGGTATCAGAGCATCGGTACTAGGGTTTTTCTTCCTCAATACATTCATTTTGGAATTTTTGCTATAAATTTTTCTTGGATCCACTTCAAAACGATAAACTTGGAGGATATTGATAAGAATTATCATAGTACATTTGGTACAAAGTTCATCTTATGGGTCATTTTAATTTTGGAGATAGACCCTTTGGAAGATAGTGTATTTGACTAGTCCTATTAACTAGTCTCGAACATGTGTTTTAGGTAAAACAGTCATATCGTCTTCAATGAGGATAAAAATGGAGTCATAACACTTGCATTGGATAGTGAAAAGTATGTATTATTTCAGGTACAATATTCATAATTTGATATAAATAATTGTACGCGGGGCACTCTGTACATGTACACTCTCCTAGAAAGGACAAAAATAAGAAAGTTGTGGGGAAGTTACCATAACTTCCACTTGGCACATCCAATTTTGGTAAGACCTGTGGAATTGTTGAGAATCCATTTCAGAGTACTACAGGTCACAATTTTAGACTCAAAAGGGCATAAATTGAAGAGATACATCAAAATAAAGGTTGTCTAGGAGGACATAATCCAAATAAGGGTTTTCAAAGGTATGTTCACTTAAAACTATCACAACTTTTGATTGGAATGTCCGATTGAGATGATTAAAAAGAAATTGAAAGAGGAAACCTATAATATTATATGGGAACAAGGATTATAACTATTTGAGATCATTATCCTTAATATATCGAGGTTCTAAGTTGAGGATTATAATTAGACCTCAATTAACAATCAATGGAAATGCCTAACTTTAGTGGAGATGAAGATAAAGATGAAATCATTCATGGGGAATGGTTGAGAATTATATGGAAAAATCACAAGACTCCTTCTTTGATAGGTATTTATTTTAATGGTGAATCTATTAATTGGTTGTACAACCTTGACGAAGGTACTAGATGAAGTGCCACGTGGGAAGTTGTTGTGAGTGGGAAATTCCCCCCATGGACTAGCACTTAGGGTTTTATCATGCATGCAGAAAAGAAATAAAGATTCCTACTTTTTACCATCATCTCAGAACTAATCCCCATTATTCTTAAGAAAATACATGGTTAAGAAGATCAAGTGAACATACCTTATTTTCGTCATTTGGTATCAATCCCTCTATTGGTTGTGGATCTTGATTATCTTCCTGATTCAGAGGTATTTTACTTTCAGTTGTGTTTATACCCCTTAAGTATTTACACCCTAGAAGTATGTACACTCTTCCACGCAGGGGAGTGTAGAGGGGGGGTACCCCCTCTGCAGGGTCCGAGGGGGCTATCCCCCCAGTTGAGGTGTCTGGGGGCAAGCAGGCCCCTAACGAGGGTTCGAGGGTGAAGCCCCTGAAGGAAAAATTGCCTTGTAAATGTATATTGTAATTTCATTGTAAATCTGGACCGTTCATTATAAGGTCAAAGATCTAACGGTAGAGATTATGTTAGGGATTTTTTCCCCTAGAAGGCAACCCTCTTTTATGAGGGAAATGTATTGCAGCTATGGTTGATGGTGAATATTGTATTCTGAGATAGGAGAATGTGAGAGAAAGACGAGAAAGTTACAACGGGTTTGTTGTAGGTTGTATCCCTTCATATGTTGGATAATAATAAAGGAAGGACTTGGCAATTTCTCTGGTGGACGGACGTAGCCCACACTGGATGAACCACGTAAATATGTGTCTCTATTATATTGTGTATATTATGTGTTTTGTTTCTGCATTTGTTTTATTTTATTTCTCCACGGTCCTTTTTTTCTAACAACTGGTATCAGAGCGAAAGGTAACTCACAGGAAAAGAGGGTTCTTGGTTCGAGTGGGAGCCATGTCAGAAGATGGAAAGTTTAGGGTCGAGAAATTCAATGGCCGAAACTACCAGTTATGGAAGATGCAGATGGAAGACTATTTATATCAGAAGGATTTATTCCTACCATTGGGAAGAATAGCAAAGAAGATGGTGGCTACAAAGGATGAACAATGGAAGATTCTTGACAGAAAGGCTCTAGGAATGATACGAATGAGCCTAGTAGCATCGGTGGCTTTCAATATTTCAAAAGAAAAGACAACGAAGGGTTTGATGGACGCATTGGCCAAATTTTCTGAAAAACCCTCGGCATCCAATAAGGTATTTCTAATGAAGAGATTATTTAATATGAATATGTCGGAAGATGAGTCTGTTGCAGATCATTTAAATGATTTTAATACGGTTACTAATCAACTAAGTTCTGTAAAAGTGGACTTTGATGATGAGGTCAGAGATCTTCTAATCTTGTGCTCATTGCTAGAAAGTTGGAACGGCTTGGTCATGGCTGTAAGTAACTCTGTCTCTGGTTCAAACACTTTAAATTTCATGATGTTGTTGGTGTTATCCTTAGTGAGGAAATGTGAAGGAAAAGCACAGGTGAGACATCAGGAAATGAGTTGAACATGGAGAACAGGGGAAGACAAAAGGATAGAGGAAAGGGTTTCGGGAACCGTGGGAATTCTAGGAAGGGAAGATTCAAATATAGACTTGGAAAGATAGAGTGTTGGAATTGTGGGAAGAAAGGACATCTGAAGAAAGACTGTAGAGA
>JASDQU010215737.1:6054-18260 GCA_032191745.1 Picea mariana
TCAGGAGAACCTGACATTGATATTCTAAAGGCAAGAACAATCCAGTGACAAAAGATGTATTTCAAGACATTTAAACTATTTTTACATTAAAAACAACAATTTCATCAATTCAAAATTATAATTTCAACAAAAATAATCTCCAAAAAAATATAAAAAACATAAAATATTTAACTTTATTAACGCATTTCCTATATTATTATTATTTAATATTAAGTTTGACTAACATATATGTAATTATATCACCTTAAACCAGTCCTTAACAAGATCCATACCTTTGAGTGATGGGGTGCCTCCATTGTTGCTCCTCTCCATCCTGCAATTCATCACACGACTTAATTATATTTCAGAATATTAATTAAAGATGTAACAACCTCTACAAATTAATGACTAAAGACGAATACCTTAACGAGCTTCTCTTCATTTCGAGAATAAATTATTCTCTACTGAACAGGACCAACCACGTGAAGGTGGAAGCTCTTTTGGCCCCTCCCCCCCTCTCTCATCACTCTCATTTCCCCATACCCAATCTATCTAGATTTTACAACTATAATTAGAAATGACAGTAACATTAAATTTAAGAAAAAAACATTCATCGCCATGTGCTAAAACAAAAAACATGAAAGCAAATAACATTCATGACATTTAGGAAAACAAAATACATTACATTGGACCAGAAATATATTGGATTTATATTAATAATAAAATGTCTAATCATTTGTTTTTCTTCTTCTTCTTCTTCTTCTTCCTGGTATCCATGAAAGCACAAATTAAGTCGTCATCATCATCATTTAACTGATCCCCCACATTTATTGGGCGTTATTGAAGTGTTGCATCATCAGTACTCAACACCTCATGCCATGATGAACTTCTAGTATTTCGGCATGGAGGTTCAGGATGCGCATGGGCATCCACTACTGCAACAAGAAAAAAAATTCAAGTGATATTGGTATTCACTGTTCCTAGGGAAATTTAATTAATACTGAGTTAATTACAATGTTTTATACCAGGATTAGCAGGTGCAGTAGAAACAGTAGCTAGTGGCCACATTGTTGTTTCTGCGCTTGTTGATCTCTGCTCTCGATCGGCATCTACATGCTCTGGCATATGAAACAATATAAGTATTTAGTACAGAATATACCCTAAATATTAATACTCATTGAAAAATGGAAAAACATTAAAATGCATGCATACCACTATGTAACGGTCCTTCGGCAATAGCGCCTGAATCAATATGGGGGTCAGGATGTGGCTCATTGGGTACATTAGGAGCATTGTTAGCATTTTTACTCTCCTACGAATGTGGAAAAGACACACATTATTTTACATTTTAAATGAATAAAAAATAGATTTTACATTACAAGTAATCAATGAGTAAAAACTAATCGACAATTTTTTAATTTAATTTTATTTACCATGTCCTCCAGAGAGACACATGGCAATTTCCCCAAGGTTCTTCGTCGTTCCACCACGCCATCAAAACCCTGTGTGAATCCGACCTTTAGATCTTGTTATGTGTCTTGCTCGTTGAACAAATCCTCCTGCATTGAGCAATATCAAAATCATTAGTCACTAGCTACAATGAATTACATATTTTGTGACGATGATAAAAAATAAAATTAAAATGTTTAGGCACTTACAACGTGTGCCTTCAATCTCCCATAACCACCTTGGCCCAGTTTATGTTGGCCGTGATTTTCTTGTCTTGCCTTTGTTGCCTTGGAAGTGTCTTGGAGTCTACGCAACATTTTGAAATATGTTAGATATTAATTGTTTTCCTCATAAAGTAAACAAAAGACCATCATATTAAATTGAAAACACCTCTTACCTTCCAGGGCTAGGTGGTTTCTTCCCTTGTGCTTTCATCGCTAATTCTCTTGCATCGAGAATAATTTATTTCCACTCCCTCTCGGGGACAACCAAAGGGCGTTCTCACTTGGGGTTCTGTACTATTTATTCCTATACGCCCCTCTAACATGTTTCAAATGATTGTCGGTCCTTTTTAGGACTTCTGTCTTATTGAACGAGTCACCAAACTTGCCAACCAGTCTGGAGATAAGAAGGCTTTTCAGTTTGGAATCTTGTTGATTCCATCATAATCAAATGGTCGACCCAAAAAGTTCTAATTCATAGTCATGCAAACTATTGTAGAACACATTGTTTCCTGTAAAACATTGTCATCATTAGTAATTTAAATCTCACTGATATGTGATTGTTTAAACAATTATATAACATGAATCTTTATAAAGACATATATTAAATACCTGGGAGTTGTACTATTTTTAGAGGAACCATGTCCTGGTCGACCAAAAATGATACCGCGATTGTTCCTGTGCTTTGGATACATGTAGCACCAGGGTAACAATCAACGGAAGAGTGATAAAATACACGATCATGTGCACCACCTACACGATCTGGCATGTGTTGTGGGGGCGTGGCATCACCCCTAGAAGGTATAGAATCGGTCACAGGCAGCACACTTGGGGTGGAAAATATCCTGGTGGCTACGTGGCCATGCGGGTTCGCTATTACAGTCCCACTGCTGCTACCAGGACCTTCCCCTTCCCCTCTCATCGATCTCAAAAAATTCTACAATGAGAAATATGTGTCAATTGCATATATCAAATTACAAAATTTAAAACCAAAAATTGATATTGTTAGATGACATGACTTACCCCCATAATTTGCTATCTTAACGTGTAATTCAGCTATCCTTTTGAAATCCTCAGTAGTTTCCGGCCCAGCAGCTACCAAATCCCAAAATTCCCTATTGGCCTTTCTTATGGACAATTCTATTGTCTGCAAGGGGTCTATAGAATCAAATATCTCTTCATCACTTATATATTCATCATTTTTGGTCGATGTGGTGCTAGGAACGGGGCCTTTTCCCCAATCACCACTCTGGCAGAATTTCAAGAAGAATGTTAGTACGTGAAAGAAATATTGAAAAAGCAATATATGAAATAATGAAATATTGGCAAATATTATCAAATGAAACATTCACACATACAAATTAACAAATATTTGGAAATGAAACATCGAGCAAAAATTAGCAAATGGAACATTCAGAAATAAAATAAAATTCCATCACAAATGAAACATTCACTCTATTTTGATGGTGATAAACTTGTAAACTCTTGAATTGATTCTTCTATAAGAAATATTGTTGGGTTTTCTTCCAAGGTTAGTTTTCCTAGGATAAATTCTTGTGTTCTTGTGTCTACTGTGCATGGTTAATATTTCTAGATCTTGTTATTTATGTTGCATTGTAATAGTTGAGATTCTCAGTGTATAGTTATTCTATGATAACTATGGCATGAAACGAAATTTTGCATTTAAATTATAAAAAAATAACTATCAGATCTAAGATTCAAAGAATTCAACAATGATGTAGTAAGGTAGTTTCCATTAGAGCAAGTGATAAGTCATCTCTATCAAATGAACATTTCCAAGCCATCTAGTGAAACATAAGGGCTTGCAATGGATGTATGTATATACAACATTGAATTATGTTCCTGGAAAGGTGAGGAGGTCGGTAGAAGCATTGGATGTCTTTCATGTGATGTGTGTCCTTCCAAGCTAATAATGTGGAATTTCTACATTGAAATCCTCAACTTGAACCGAATGTTGCGGTCTATAACATTGTCTTAAATTTCCATGTTCCATGTTCCTTGGATGTAATGGAAAGGAGCCTTTTGGGTGTTGCAACAAATGAGGCAAAGTGGGTCAAAAGTTTTTCCAAGATGATTTGAATGGGGCCAAAGGAGGGATTGAAGCCCAAACCATTAGAAAGGATGTGCATAACAGATTCAAGGGTGCAATCCAAATCCCAAGAAATATGGGCTAACTTCATGAAGGTAAAATATGCAAAATTTGGAGGAATTTGAACCTCTTTTTTCATCGACACGAGGGATAAGTTCCTTTAACCACAAGATTTGAAATGACATAAGAGAGAAAGTGACCAAATGAAAGAGGGGGGGATTTCCCAATTTATTGGAATGTAAAGGCCAAGCCTTAGCCATCTTTGTTTGCAATCTTCACAATTGGGGGTTTCAAGGTTTGCTTCTATTGACGCTATTAGCTCTGGGATCGATCAACTCTGGTCCTTCTCACCGGGATTGTCATCTTGGAAACCTTTTGAGCTTTGGAAGGTGGTCTGTTTTGTGAGCCACATATGAAATGTGGACCATATGCGAAGTTTTGTATGTGTTATTTTATGTCTTGTTTTAATTTTCAGTATTGTGATTCTTGGGGTAAGCGACCTCTCTCAGCATTTCATTCATAACTTTTTCTACAAGAAGAAAAATCAAATTTTGTTGAATATTCGATGAATACATGCTTCATTCTATCCATGAATTGGTGATATTATGGTTGGGAAACTGTAGGTAAGATAAGAGAGGGATGGAATAGGTTTTGTACCATAGCAAAAGAAGACGTTCCTTGGTCGACTCGATTCAGATTGTAATCGACCAGCAACTCTTCACCTGTCGTTATTATTTTCACCACACATACAAATATCCTATTACCTTCACGCTCCTCAAAAATGCAATTGGGTTCCTTTCTTGTCGTCCCAGGCCTTGTATTGTTTATAAGACCTGCAATATTCCCCGATGCCTTTGGCCTTCCATCAATATACATAGTCGCTCCTTTATTTTTATTATTGTCTTTCAACTGTATATGATTTTCGGCGAGTGCATATCTCTGCATACTAGGCATATATTGGACTAGCCTCAACCATACTCCATAAGTGTAACATGGTCCAACATAATCAAAAAATTCAACTAATCTGCCATATTTTACCTTTATGTCGTCCATGGAGAATAAACCAAGGCCATGGATGGATGATGGAGCAATGCGATACATCCTCTCATTAGCACAGAAGTCGGTGTCCAACTCTGGAAGTTCCTTGGGTACCCTCTGTTTAAGTAGGTGTTTGTACCTCAAGGGAACCTCAATGTCACCTATTCTCTCATCATCATAAGAGCATGATCCTCCTTCAGCAAGAAAGAATTTCATGCACCTACCAAACTTTCTTCTGACCTTTTCACCTCTAGTTTATTTCACCTTGTAACATGTGTTGGATATGTTTTCCCTTGTCCCTCTCGAAATTTTATCACTCGAGCTGGATGATAGGTCTTATAGATACATATTTGGTTGTACCTACACTCCATTGAGGGAGAAGGAAACGTTAGGCCAACGATATTCATATTATAGTATAGCTAAAGATATTCATATTCTCCTTGTGAGAAATAGTTTGCGTGTATTTATAGAAGCATAATATTCTAATATCAATTATCTAATTGCGAAGACTACTAACACACACATATGATTTTTTTTTTATCCTTAAAATAGAGGCCCATGGAAAAAAACTACAACCTTGGTAGAGTAATTAGAGGTATAAATAAAAAATATTCTAAGAAGATCTTGATCTCTCTTGGGTTGAATTATGTCAAATGTTACCTCCATATGCACGACTAGGAAGAATGGTATTCATAGTCCAAAGACTAGTTGAAGGCTTCGAATTTGTAGAATTTTTTTATGTTTTTTCAGGGCTCAATACCTCAAGGGAAAAATGGATAATGAAGCTTGCAATCTGCATCTAGGGACAATAAGGAAAAATAGGTTTAATTCATAAGCACCAAATGATTCCACTATACACAATGGACAAGTGGTGATCTGGATACACAATGGTTAAGGCAATATTAATGAGTTTGAATCATCGTGCAACGACATATCTCATCCTATGAGGTGAATCCCATATGAACTTTGTCATGATGGGATGGATGGAAGTATGTGGTATAATTTTAATTACATGGAGATTAATTTCGCCAATCTATGTTGTCTCCCTCCACCACCGGATCTAGAGAATTGGGAAGAGCCCCATGCTTTGTAATTTTATGTCGAATTGGAAGCCATTTCTTTCGTTTGAAGCTGGGAATCTCTTGTAGGTGAGAAAGAAGAATAAAAATTATAAGGATCATTTCGTTGCTCTGTTAGAATATTCAATGGAAATGAGCCTTACCATATTCGTAGGTTATGGAGACAATTTTCAGTTGGTGGAATGATTTCTCGTGTTTTCAGTGTGGTTTTATAATTGAAGAAGTGGAATGCTTGTTTTTGTCCAATATCTGTCTACTTGATTGGCTTCATTGGAAGTCTGAGATCACTTGACTTGACATTTATGCTCATCAAATTAGGGTAGGTAGGAATTCCAATAAGCTCACAGTTGAACATCGCTTTCAGCAGTTTAATTCAGTTTTTAGTATGTGTTTTAAGATCGCAGTAGTAGTTTTTAGCAGGTACAAGTAACAAGTTGTTAGTGGTAGGGTGTGAGAGGTTTGTAGCAGCCCAATGGATTAGGCACAGGGTATACGATTTCTTTGGTGCCTCACAGGGAGGACGTTGTCACCATTGTAGCCAATGTTAGAACATGTAATTTTTTATAATTTGGCTAAAAAATGGTCGTTTATAGGATTATTGTGTTCCTAGGCTCATATGCAAGATCTAGGTTATTTTTGATAAAAATTGTATTGCGTTTTACATCCATGCTTAGTATCCAAGTTATAAATTGAGGTTGATTTGGGTTTGCAGTTGGATGTACCCATTTTTCCACGTGAAAGGTGGAGTGCTATAACATCATAGTGAAATTCCCTCCTCTCGAAAGGAATTTGATGATTTTTTAACATTTTTTCTGGTCTCTACCTCTGAATAGAAACCCTTCTTCAGAATCCATACTTTACTCTTGTATTTTATTTAATCATTAATTAGAAAATATGTCTCTTCTAAATATTGGTGAGGGAAACATAGATGATGCTTTTCATAGGTATAATATACTTAAAGTTGATGACAAAATTGAGGGATGAGGGTGTGTGGTCAAAGTTCGATTAAAGTTGGATTGCTCTTGTCAATGGTGTTGCATGAGGATATGTTTCAGATGTTGATATGATTTAAGAATTCACCAAAGCAAATCAAGGGAACAAATAAAAATTTTCTTTCAAGTTTTGTGGTCTCGGTTTCATTGCAGCAAAAACAAGAGGGATTTTTTAATTAAAAATGAAAAATCATAAATATTGGGCCTTTTATGGTCCAAGTCCACTAGCCAAGCACCGAAGTTATACTAAATAACACAATCCTAGATCCATTTTAGCACCGAGCCATGAAAGGGAATCCCGCCTTAGCTGTCGACTGATTGTCAAACCCCAAAGCGTGAAAGATTGTCAAACCCCAAAGCATGAAAGATTGTCAAACCCCAGCGTGAAATATTGTCAAACCCCAAAGCGCCCCAGATGTCGACTAAAGACATTATGTGTTGGGCACGTAGGTGTGCTCAACGCGTCACAAAGAAAGATAGGTTTTCATTCAATCCCAGATCAATGTGGATGAAATTTGGTCTAGTGCTCTTTTTAATGGTTGGCGATTATCATCTGCACCGAGATCATAGTGGATTTAACCACCAAATGAGAGCAATGGCTATTTAATGGTTCGTTGCACCTGGAGGTAAAATGATATACATTGATGCCACAGTGGGATTTAAATTACAGTGGGATTTCAAGGCCACAGGGTGGAAATTTACGCATCATTACTCATACAACCCCCTAGAATCTCTCTTGCTCCAAGAGAAAAATTCAAGATGATGTAATAAAAATTATAACCTCTGAGAAACCCTAAACTCCATCGTAGGTGAGGAAGAAGAATACTTACCATGGTTTTAAGCCCTCCCTCATCCGTACGCCTCTCCCTCCTCCATGCAGCTATTCGGGCAATTGCGCCTCTCCCTCCTCTATGTGCCCCTCCTTCTCTGTGTATGCAGACATGCACCCCTCCTCCTCCACTCTACAAACCACGTGCAACTAATTGGGGGCAAGCTCAAAAATTATGAGCGTGGAACTAGTGGTTTTGGTTTTTTTAAATGTGTTTTTTTGTTTTTGTTTTTTATTTTGTTTTTTTTTTATTATTTATAATATATATGATTTATATAATATATATATATATATATCATAATATATATATAATATTATAATATAACTTGAGGGATCACACAGCCACACGAAAACGACCACACAAGGGAGCACTAGGAAATAAGACGAGCCAGAGGAGTTCGCAAGATGGGCGCCAAAACGCAACCCAAGGCAAGTTTGCAAGGTGGGTGCCCAAATGCAACTCAAGGCCAGTTCGCAAGATGGGCGCCCAAACGCATGAAGAGTTGTAATGAAAATGACCACAAAATGGAGCACTAGACAAAAAGACGAGCCGAAGGATGGATAAGAACCAATTTTGGCTTGGAGGTAGATTTTTTAATACAGCCTCACCAAGGTTGGGTGCCCAAACGCAACGCAAGGCAAGTTCGCAAGATGGGTGCCCAAACGCAAGGTGACTTTTCTATTTCCTTTCCTCCTTTTTAGTCGTCTGGTGTTTCCTAGTGCTTCTAGATCTGACAGGCATAACGAGATGTGTTTATTACACTTGTAAGGAGAGGTCTTGTCGAAGCTTCTTCTCTGTCATTCTCTGGACTTCCACGTTCTCAGAGCGCCACATCGTATCCATGTTCTTGGAGAGCCCTCCACCACCGGAACTAGAGAATTGGGAAGAGCCCCATGCTTTGTAATTTTATGTTGAATTGGAAGCCATTTCTTTCGTTTGAAGCTGGGAATCTCTTATAGGTTTCAAAGTGGGTATCTTCACCTAAGGTTGGAAGCAATATTTTCTAGATGCATCGACATTAGGCTAGGAGAATGGCCAATCAACATGGTTATCCAAACAAGGGTGCCTTATGTGAAAACTTTGATCTTAGAAGAGAAATTTGTAGGTGTGAAACGTACTATGGTAGTGCCTAAGAATGCCTTTCTTTGTATGTAAGGAATTGGGAGGGTTGGAGGAAACACTAGGAGCACAAAAAATCTTAAGGAAATGTAGGTGATTCAAAGGCACATGATCACCACATAGAAAACTAAAAGGCAATCACATCTAGCTAGACATAAGAGAGGAAATTAACAGTGAGAGATTGGAGGAAGTTGAGGAGAAAGTTATAGTGTTGTAGGATAGAACTATGAAATTGGAACTAGAGAAACGACCAATCTATGAGGAGTTAAGGAAATCATAGATCCATGCTCTCTCAGTAAGCTCTCTTGATTGGGACCAAATGGATGCTATGGAAGAAGACATTGTCCAACAAAATGTTGAGCAAGAAGGAAAGAAAATCTCAATCAACCCCTCCTCAATGGCAGGTAGCAAGAAAAAAACCCCTAGCAGGTATGGGCCCAAAAATCTTTGAATTTTTATATTATGCTTTGTACTTTGCAAGATAATATTTTGTTAGGAAAATATGCACATAGTATGCTTGTTAGGATAACATGTAAGGCTATATACAAGCCACATAGTCAATTATAGAACTAGAACTTTAAGCATAGTACAGTCTAGAATTGTTTGGTTGAAATCTTGAAGAAATTTCAAATCTTCAAAATAATTTTAAATTTTAAATTTTGTATTAATATATTGGACTGTTTCGATATAGCCTCTTTGAAATAATATCAAAAATATTATTTTGAAATATAAATTTAAAAAAAAAAACAATAAATGTATAATACCCTTAAAGATCTATNATAACTAATTAATTACCATGGGACAATATTCATTGCCCCCTTCAACGTGCCCATTCTCCCTACAATGTTTTTCAACTATTTTTAAAGGTAGTCTTCTTCCATTAAAACCCCTGCATTCACAACAAGGGAAATAACATTTCCCATCACCATGAATCACCATGTGCCACTTTAACATAACAAGCTCTCTTTTCTCATCTGGAGTTGACATTGTAATTACCCATTACAACAAATCCATTGAAACATTATAAGTACAATATACAAATCTATTCAAATAATTTGGTATATTTTTAGATATTTGTAATGAAAATTATACAGCATGTTAAGAAAAATTAAGGGACAAATCATGAAACATTAATAAGAGAGAGTAGTGTGCAGATCTTAGGAGAAGGCCTTCTAGGGTTTGACCTAGGGTTTTCTAGTAGGATAAAAGAAGTGCGCACTAGGGAGGGCTAGGGTTTGTCCTTGTGTTTCCTTTAGGGTTTGAGAGATGAACTTTGTACTTTGGTCTTCGTATGATTTTTGGTCATTCATCTTTGGTATTTTGGAAAAGTCATTCATCTTGAACATCATGGATACATTTTCTTAGAGAATATTCCTGGAAGTAAAAGGAAGACCATTGAACATGTTATAACCTAGACCTAATGTCTATTTTTTTTTAATTCCTTGCTCATTTAACCCTCATTTATCTCACTTGCTATCCTTTGCTGGGTTTTGCTCATTTAGCCCTCATTTCAACCACATGTTCACCTCCTATTTCAGATGAAGTAAGGGGGAGATCATCTTCACATCGATTTCAACCACGGGTTCACCTTCTATTTCAGATGCCTTTGACATGTCTAGTTTGATAAGAATTCCATACCTTCTTCTAGATTTGAGGTTCTCTCCTACAACAATTGTTCAAAGTGTAAGTGACATTAACTGTTTCAATATCTATCTATTAGAGATAATATGTTTCAATATCTATCTAGTTATATTCCATTGATTGTTTCCATATGTTGAAACTGTAGGCTACCCTAGCACTCACGACCAACCCTATCACCCTGCACGCAACAAACCCTAAGCTATCAAAAATGGATATGACGTGGTAGGGTGCTCATGTTCAGGGGCTCACTCTCTCAACTATGCCAATTGTGCCAGAAAGGAATCTTTTAGTGCAATGGTGAAGAGAGTCTTGTCTCCTTGTCTCTAGGGTTTTGAAGAGAAGTGTGCAAAAGTTAGAAGGAGGTCCTTTAGGGTTTGAACCTTGTGAGAGAGAGCGGAGTGTGCATGATCTGGATTTATTTAGGAACACAATGAAATATAGAAATACACATAAACACGGAGATGCAACGGAAATAATATTTCATTTCATTAATAACAAATGACTGAAATATGCTTACAGACAGAATGGGAATAAACTAGCTAGGGCGCTGGTAGCTTATCTCTGAGAAGAGATGTGGTGGCTACTGGCCTCTAAACTATGTTAGAATGAGGCTTGAAGGCCTATTATTATTGAGAAACAAACCCTAAACATCCAAAGACCTAACCCTAGGAGATGAAATGCCAAGACAATGGGCCTCGTTTGGGTAAGTTGGTACATCAACTTCCCGGGGACGTAACTTTGTCATATGATCTTCGTTTGACGTGTTCCATACCTCGTTAGAAATATATATCCGAGGACTACAACTTTTGGGTGAGAAAAATTGATCCATGATCCATGTTGCTCCCCATTTTCCCAAAAAACGTCGTTTAAGGCCTCAAAACGACTCTAGAAGTTCAGAACCCGAAAAAACTGCTAAAAATAGTAAACTGTGTGGAAACTGAAAAACTGAAAGAAGCAATGATGCAGGTCCAAGTGGAATAGGTGGCTGGCCACCAATATCCACTTGGATCATTCCTCCCCCGTTAGGAATCAATGGTCCCCATTGCATTGATTTCCTCCATGAGATGAGGAAACTTCTGCTGAACTTGGTCCCTGGTGAGCCACTTGCCTTTGGCCTGCTTTGAAAACTCAATATAGTGGTATCCTTTGTTTTCAGGTGTGCTTGATCTGTGTATCCATGATCTGATATGTTCTGGCTTGTTCCATGCAGTCTGGATTTAACTCTGCTGATGTGAGTTGTTCTGCCATGTCGGATGTGTCTAGCAGAGGTGGAAAGTAAGGCCGAGGGCGGTCCACATTGAACACTGGGTGCAGACCAAGAAATGGTGGAATGATAAGATAAAAGGAATTTTTCCCTACAGCCTAGGTGAGGGTGTACGACCCATATCGGAGCGGACGAAGCTTACAGTGGGGTCCAACGAGGTGCTCCTTTTGAAAATGCAGCCACACTTTGTCACCCACCTGGAAGTTGTGTGTCACCCGATGTTGATCATGTCGAACTTAGCATTGGCTCTGTCCAAGATGTCATGAACCTGTTGGCGGATGTGTTGAATGTGCTCAATGAAGTTGTTTTCCTTGTCAGACTCAAACTGGACATGAGTTGAATCTTCCTGAGTAGCCACAAATGGCATGGCTATGTCAATGGGA
The DNA here is from genome assembly GCA_032191745.1 of Picea mariana. Taxonomy (NCBI): domain Eukaryota; kingdom Viridiplantae; phylum Streptophyta; class Pinopsida; order Pinales; family Pinaceae; genus Picea; species Picea mariana. The sequence goes on from JASDQU010215737.1 coordinate 18,160, forward strand.
CATAGTGGTTGGAATCCCAAGCCCACTTGAAAGGGATTGTGGTTGGTTGAGCTATGGAGAGCCCAGTTGTAGCTATGTTGTACATAGGGGAGGCTCTCATC
>JASDQU010215738.1:1264-18282 GCA_032191745.1 Picea mariana
AGACTAGTACTGTGCTTCCAGCTTGAGAAGCTGTGACGTAAAGCCAGTCTAGTATCTTGCTTCCAGCTTAAGTGCTATGACGTAAAGCAAGACGTTGAGATGAGACTAGTATTGTGCTTCCAGCTTGAGAAGTTGTGACGTAAAGTCAGTGTAGTATCTTGCTTCCAGCTTGATTGTTATGACGTAAAGCAAGACGAGTACTGAGCTTCCAGCTTGATAGTTGTGACGTAAAGCCAGTCCTGTATTATGATGAGCCAGCCTCGTGCTGTGATGATGATGATGTATCCGTTTTATACTAATACATATTGATGCAGATGATGATAACATTCCTTTGAGAATGACGATGTTGTCGATGAAGAAAACTTCGATGATTTATAGATACGCCAGTCAGTGTTCCGAGATGATATTGATGATGTTGTCCTCTCACTCACTTCATGTTGTTGATGATGTTGTCCTCTCTCTCTCTCTCTTGCCTGATGCTGTTGAAGAATACCCTTCTTGTTAAAGGGGAGTGTTGAAATAATGTAACTGCAAAGTGTATTCTTATTCTTATTTGATATATTATTCATTGGGTCAATCCCCATTGTGGATTGATCATGTTAGCTATTGTAAAAGGACCAAATCCCCTTTTGCGGATTGGTCATAATGTAATTGTAAAAGGCAAAAGAAAAAGTATATCAAAGAGGCCTCGAAATATAATAAAGGTGGTTATAACCACCCATATTAAGAAGTTGGCCCTGCTAGTGAAGAGACACTTCACACGTGCCAGATTAGTATAAATAAGGAGGCTAGCGCCTCACTTAGACACACACCTCACTTGCTCATTGAGAGACAAGTTTTTGAACGACAGTTGGAGAAGAGAGAGAGAGAGTGGCGCATCTTTGGGAGAGGATCTTTTGTATTAGCTTAAGTTATATCTTGACATTGTATTGGCTATCTATAATAAGGAAGTTTTGCTGGGTTTTCTTCCCCTAAAAAATTTCCCAGAATAAATGTTGTGTCTCTTATGATTTTGTATTTCTCAGTAATCTTGTATTTCTTGTATTATGCTATTGTTATCTATTGAAATGCAAAGAACTATAATAATGACTTAAACATTAAAAAGAAAAAAGAAGAAGAGTATTAATCACTCGTAATCCTAGTATTGGCGTGTATATGAATGAATATGGCAAATTTATGACGTGCAAGCTTCATGGAGCCTACAACTACTTTTGTAGAGCATATCATCCAATGGGATCATGCTAATTTAACATACTTTTGTTGTGTTTCCAAGAGGGTGGGTGAGTAAATTATCAAATTTTGCATTAAAATGACTACTACGTATCAATGGTGAGGCTTACAAGAAGTGGCGAACAAAGGTAGATACATCATAAGGTTAGATTATTCAAGATCTGGCGAGCTTTATTCTTTTAAAAGTAATTATATTTAGCTAAACAGTTTGAATTAGTTACACTCTTTCCAAATGAACTATGTATGTGGGATCGGTGATAAGCACACTCTAAACTTTAAAAGTAGTGGTGGTGTTCACAAAAGTCACATGTCTTAGCATTTATGCATAAAAAACTTTAACAATATGTGTTGTCATTCATACAATATTTAATATTAACATTTGAAATCTGGATGTGTGATGTAAACAAGCATTCTCTGCACAATTGATTTTGATATTTTAAATGTTCCGATTTTTTTTACGGTCACGTATAGTGAAGTTCTATTAATAATCAAATGAATTTATTTATTTTATATGAAAAAATGAAATATGTATTGTTTTCATATTTTAAATAAATGTAAGATGAAATATAAAACAATGATATAGGAAGGCAAGTTATCCTTTAGGAGGCTGAAAAAGTTGTTGAGTTGATGTCAAAGGACAAAAGTATGGGTTCATATGGGTGGACCTAGGAACTCTTTTTATCTAATGGATAAAGATTTCTTAGTTGTTGTTGAGGAGTCAAGGACTACTTGTAAGATTTGTGGTTCTTTGAATGCTATTTTTGTGGCTCTTATCCCGAAGGAATCAAAACATGTTTCTTTCAATGATTATAGGCCTATTACTATATGTAACTTTGTTTATAAAGTTATTACAAAGCTCATTGCTTCGAGGTTAAAAGACAAATTGGCCTCTTGTATTTTAGAGGAACAATTTGGGTTCTTGAAAAAATATTATTTTTGATGTTGTATGTCTCGCTCAAGAATGTATGTATTCAGCAAAATCTAAGAAGATGTCTTCTTTAATATTGAAACTAGATTTAAGGAAAGCCTATGATGAAGTAAGTTGGAATTTCCTTAGAACGTTGTTGATACAAATTGGGTTAAAGTGGGAGATGGCACAGTGGATCATGGGATGTGTTACAAGCGTTAATTTTGCAGTTATGGTGAATGGTTCTCCAACCGACTTATTTAAAATCTTTAAAGATTTAAGTCAAGGAAGTTTGTTTTCTCCTTTGTTGTTTATTCTGGTGGTGGAATGCTTTAGTAGGATGCTGAAGAATGCTAGCTCAGATGGAAAATTCTCAGGTATTAATGTGGAAATTTTTTTAGTAATAACACACTTAATTTTCGTTCATGATGTGGTGATCTTAGGGGTTGGCTCAATTGAGGAGTGGAATGAGCTCAAACAACTTTTATCTGTGTTCTGTCAGGCTTCGTGGATGGAGGTAAATTGTTAGAAATATTGCTTCTTTTTAATAATCTTGAGTCTGAGAAGCTAGAAAGGATTGATGATCTTTTTGGAATACCTATAGTTAACTTGGATTGTGGAATGGAATATTTAGGTTTTTATCTGAAACCCAATGATTATAGAGTTTCTGATTGGTATTGGCTTCTTCAGAAAATCGAAAAGAGAGTTGGTCGTTGGTCATTGGTCTTTCTGGTGGCTTTCTTTGGGTGGCAAACTGATTCTTATTAAGTTTGTTCTTCATAATTTACCAGTCTACTGGTTCACTTTAGCTAAGGTTCCAGCTAAAATCATGTCAAATATTCACCATATTTTTTGAAATTTCCTCTGGAAGGGGGCTAGGAAGTCCTCGGGTTATCATCTTGTTAACTCGGATTTGATCTCCAAGCCAAAATTTCTTGGTGGTTGGGGTATCCGGAACTGAATTTGGTTGCTCAAGCTTTGGTTGTTAAGTCACAATGGAGGGCTCTGTTCGGGACAGGTATGTGGAGCAAAGCTATGTTAAAGAAATATCTTAAAGGAGTGGATGTGATTTTCGGGTTGCGTTATGAGAATTATAATTTCATTATAGCCTCAATTTTCTGAAGAAATCTTATGAGTTCTCTACCATTGTTAAAGAATTAGCTTGCATGGTTTGTTGGAAATGGATTTAGGGTTTTGGTTGGGCAAGATCCATTTGTGGGAAGTGGACCTTTTTTTAAATTATCGCCTACCCTTTTTCATCACCTTCACTCTCTTAAGGTCTTCTCACTTGCACATATTGGTCATACATCTTTGTTAAATGTGTCGGGTTCTCAGGACTGGTTAACTCTTGATGATCTTTGTCTTGATGGTGATCTGGCCTTAGAATGGAATTCTTATTTGTTGATGTTGAGATGCAGAGGGGTTTCTCTTAGCAGTGAGGAAGACTCAATTGTTTGGACGTGGAATCCTTCAATAGGTGTCGTTACTGTTAAAGCGGCTTATGATGCTTTGGTTGCTCAGAATGTGATGGTGGAACCTGAATGGTGGCACAAAGCTTTATAGAAATTGTAGATTCCTATTAAAATTATTATATTTGTTTGGTTATGTCTTCATGATCGTATTCTCACAGGCGTAAACTACAAGCGTAGAGGTGGAATTGGTCCATCTGTTTGTATTTTATGCTTAAAGGATGAAGAGATCACACAACACATGTTTGTGACCTGTGAAGTTACTCAGTTTATTTCAAAGGAGGTTTGTGCACAATTGAAACTCAATGCTTATTGGAATTTATTGTCTTTGAATGAAAATTTGTTTTCTTGGTTTCTAGCTTTCCCGAGGCACATGATGGTTCCTCTCTTTGTTCTTTGGTGCTACAGGAATAAGATTTTGTTTGAGAACTCTCTTAGGAATGATTATGGTCTGTGTTCTAGGATTGTGGTGGCTATTAAATAAATGCATTGTTGTGTAGAGGGTGATAAATTTGATTTTCTTATGAACCCTTTTTACTTTGGTCAGAGACCTTTAGGCTTCTTTGATGGAGTTGTTGCTGGTGGAGATTGTGGTGTTGGAATTGTTTTTAAGTTGAGTGGTGATCACTTCTTTAGGATCCATCTTGTTGTTGGAGCTGGATCGAATGTTAAAGCAAAGTTACTTGGTTTGTGGGGTCTCATGATTTTTGCTTTGAGAGTTCATATTTATGAATTAATGGTAGTGGGAGACTCCAAGATTATTCTTGACTGGTTTGTTGGAAAGTCTCGTTTGAATGTTTTAAATTTGTAGTATTGGATGAAGATCATGGATCTCAAGCACTTGTTCAGTTGGCTACAATGTTTTCATGTCCATAGATAGTACAACTCTTTGGCAGACTCTATGTCAAAGCTTTCTCTTGGGAAACAGATTGGTTGGCTGAGTTTTGAAGAAGTCTTAGAAGACTCTGTAATCAACTCTGGATCTTACTTCATTTTCTGAACTCTATCTTCAGATGGGATCCTTGTTACCTCTTTTTTGTGAGGAGTTTGATTTTTGGCATTTGGATATTGCGACAGTTAGATGTAGAGTATATAGTTTTGTGATTAGATTGTGATAATTACTGATAAAATCATATGTTTTTGAATAGGTTTGTGGATGATAGAAATATTTTTGAAGAAATATTGTATTCAACATAAGTAGTCATGACTTATGACTATATATGTAATACTATGTACTAAAATTTTTATTTTCATTCTTAATGAATAACATTGAAATTGCTTTTCCCGTTGGAAAAAAAATACTCAAAATTAGTTCAATTAGTTGATCTATCTTTTTAAAACTTATTGTCATAAAAATCATAAGTTATAAATTCAAATCCAATTGTTGTCCTAACTAAAATTAAAATTGTAAAAATGTTATAATACTTTATTTATAGAAAAACTAACAAACAATTCAATTAACATAAGTATAAATTTCAAAGACTTTGAATGGAAAAATATTTTTCCCATTCTACATTTGGTAAATAGAAATACTTATATTTAATAATTTATTATTTGCAAGTTTTTTGAAATATATATTTCTGTATTTACTAAATGAATATAAAGATTAAAAAAACATATTATGTATTTAATTACGGTATCCACTCACCTTCCCACTTTTGGTTTTAAAAGAATCATCCATAAATTAAAAAAATATCTATTAATATTTTTTAATATTAATTTTTCAAAATTTATAACTAAAATTTTAAAAGATTATTTAAAATTTCTAAAAGATAAAATGATCAAATCAAGAGCGTAAACTTAAAGTGTTCCATCGTAAACTTAAAGTGTTCCATCGCTATTTGGCATCTTAAAGTGTTTCAGCACTATTTGGCACCTTCAAAGATACTTATAAATATATGAAGTTTGAGAAAATCTAAAAGAGTATATAATTTATAAATGAGTAAGGGTTAATTGTACAATCTCATTTATTAAAAAGGAAATATAAGGAAGATTTATTTGTTATTTAGTAAAAGGAAATATAAGGAAGACTTATTTGTTATTTAGTAATTGAATAGGGAAGTTAAAATGATTTTGTAATAAGGGTGGTGGTGTTGCAAAGTATTTTTATTGATCCTAGAGAAAAAACTGAGTTAATCTATGCATGGGACTAGGAACCTCCTCCAACAATCAAACTAAGGCATTAGCTTTATTATAAGGTTTGTGCATGTCCTTAGATTCTTAAATTCAATCTCTTATAATGGTGGGAGACTCAAACACAAGCATTAAGTCAATGACCATGAAATCCCCCCCAACTAACTCCAAGTTTGCTTCCATATTGGCTCAAGCTCATAAGGAGGTTATCAATTTTCAAAGGATCTCCTTCTATCAAGTCTTAAGGGAAAAATAATCAACAAGTAGATTCTCTTGCAAATGCAACAACTAACTTAAAAGTGGGGGAGCTAAAGACTAATGGTGCAACAATCTATCAAGCCATACCATAATCAAACTCTATGCACTCAATGGTAAATACTAATCCAATAACGATCCACATGTCAATCACGTGCCTACCTCAATTCCAAAGCGAAGCAATAAGCTCTAAGAGACCTGAGCTCCCCCCTCACATGATTGATTTCATGGTGAATTGGGGATTTGAACTCTTGGCTAGATTATATCACAGGTATGGGATTATGGACAATGATCGAGTGAGGCATCAAAGGGGTTGTGGAAATTTGTTTCACATGGTTAGTCGATGCTTAGTCAATATTGTTGTTGTTTATAGGTTGGTAACAATCAGTCTCGGTCTGATGAAGTTGAGGTATGAAGGAGATTTAGCATGGTTGTTTGTTTTGAGTCTTGTTGATATAAGGGAGCTTCAATATTTACAAATTTTACTCGAATTGGATCACGGCTCCCCTAGTCTGGTTTGTTTAATCTCGATTAAACAATCATAATTAAATTAGGGGGAATTTCTATGTGCCTACTCTGGATTTTTGTTTAGGTTCTTCAAGTTTTTTTTTCTTAGAAAATTAAATTTTCTCTTTAGTCTCGGTATTGTGTTTTCTTGTGTGATTTGGCATTGCCTCCTGAGTGTTTTGTTGGACATTTAAGAGAAGTCCGGGAGTGGTTATGTGGGTTTGTTGGCTTGTCAAGTTTCAATTTTAGGCTCTGGTTTGGTTCTCTGTCTTTGGACTGGAATTAATGGATTTCAAAGAACTACAAGAAATTAGGAGAATTATTTTCTCCCGTGACTAAATGATCCAAAATAACAGAACCTGCATATTTCCAGTCACCTCTAAATTCCATAACAATGAACATTAGTCCATCTCTCAATTTGTTTATATTATGGGTACATTGGTTCAACAGAAACAACAAATTTCCACCCTTGAAGTTGAATGCAGCATGTTAAGGAATATGGTAGTCAACTTGTGCAAAGAGGCTCAATTTGGGGCATCCAACCGGTGAATGTTCGTGAATTCCAGTTGAGGGGAACTAAAGGAAGAGGATATGACACACCAATTGATCAAGAACATGGAGATCAAGAATCAAGATTCTATCCCCCAGATGGGGTGATAATGTCGCCCAGGTGTCAAATGGAAAGGATAGGCGACGACCAACATGGAACCAACCATGTGACAGGCGCGTGCCCTCCCCTCCCTCCCGCACCATGCATTTAACACAACTCCATTGTAACCAGAGCGCCATTACTCCTAGTGCACCCTACTCTGGCCTCTCATCCCCTCGACGGATCAATTAAATGGATCAGTCTTTACTCTGCTCGTGTGTATCTTCTTCCACCAACGCTATTTGCACCATGAACCTCACCAGGCGTGTTCACAGCTTTACTCACTCTTGGCCGAGTCCTCTAGTGGACTTCACTCTCCCTTGCTGCTTCTTGGTTTCATTAACTTTCTTCCTGTGCTTGCTTTCCCTCACCACACCTCAGTCATGCCGAGACAACAAGGGAAATCCAAACGCGGCTCGGCTTGGCAACCAAATCGACCATGCTTGGCACTATGTCCCCCACCTACACCCTCTCACAGTTCATCACCTTCCTCTCCAACCTCCTCGGTGCAGTCTGACCATAGCCTCAACAGTCTTTCGCCCCTCTCCTCGCCCTATGCATGCAAGATCGAATGGTTTGATCTCCTGGGAAACTCTCTGGGTTTCAACCTAGGGCCAATCTCAGACTTGGCCTCCACTTCACAGCCAGCTCCAATCGTTCCTCCCAGTTCTCCTGCGAATTCGGCACATGAGCCTTCGCTGGTCCATTCGCCCCCAACCCAAGCTTACCGCGCCCAAACTCCTAGTGAAGGTTTCAGCGCCAACCATGGACATCAACAAGAGCAGCCTCACTCTTGCGTAGATTGCGTCTCCTGCACAAAGATACAAGAATGCCTTGCAATTCTACAAGGCCTGGTGTTCGAATTACGAAAGGATTTGGACGACCTACGTTTTCGCCTGGAAATCTTGGACGGGAAGGGGACACAATTCCTGCAAATGCTTTCAACCTTGTATGGATTGTGCCACCCCTCAGATGTGGAACAAAATGCATCAAGGAATGAATAGTTGATCCTAGTACCAATTGTGCACAGGAAGTCGGAGGAGGAAGCAGCACCAGACATGGCTCCAACGCTCAAAGCCATCTCTCGGGACGTGTGGCCACGCTACAAGCCTACAATCTGAACTGCATAGGTGTCTCTTTGCATGGTCCGTTGGATGCTTAGATTCTATTTTGCCACTTGTCTCTTTTAGTTATATTTTGTCTGGATTGACTTATGTCAGTCTTAGCCGGAATAGTAAATCGGTTTCCTCTATGGGGCGATGTTACTTCTGTGGTTAGACATTGTCCTATGACTGGTATCTTGATACATTGGTTCTCGACCTATTAGGTCGGTTGAATTGGTTTCCCCTCGGGGCAATTCAGTTATTACAGTCTGGGTTAAACTGTTGATGCTGTAATTTTTTTTTATTTTGAAAGGCTTTTTATATAATCTTACTTACAAAAAAAATAAAATTCAGGATTCTGTCCCGACCAACATAGTCCTGGAAGAGGCCACCAATCGTCACATTTTCCGTTGAGTTAATGTGTTTTAAAGTTATTAACATATTAGGCATTTACTATAGAATCTATAATAGCAACAAGCACTAGGAAATTTTATATATGTAAGTTTTGTACTTTGTATGCAAGGATTTGTTGATCTTACCTAGAATTTGTGGACAAACAATATGATGCAATGACATTGTCTAGCATACCTATGGCCTTTTGATAATACAAATTCCCGAGTTTTGGGTTTTTTAAAAATGACTTTATAAGATAAATAATCATTCATATGATATAAATATTGATGAACCTTTTCCATTATATTAATGCAAGGCAATAAAATATCAAATGTTGTAATACAAATTCAATTTCAAGCAAATATGGCTTAGTAATTTTAAATTGAGATTTTAAAGGGGCATTGCCACATAATAATTATCAAAATTCAAGTATTACAATGGAAAATTATTCAAAACTTAAGAGACCTATAGAAATAAAAATAGGGGAGTACAAAGAAAAATCTGGACAACATTGAGAAGATAAACTTTCAAACCCAGTAGCGAATCCTGAAGGTTTGGAATGTTTTTCATACAATGCTCTACAAATGATCTTCTTTAAGGCTCATATTGACTTGACAATGGAAGCTCTTTTCATCAATTGTTGATCCCTTGACATGACTTCCTTTCTTCCTTTTATCTTTTCCCTGAGCATAAATTTCAACACTTATGATGCCACTACTTCCTAATAATTGATTATTTAGCTATTACTTGCATAGTTAACATATAACCACTAATGTTCAATTCCCTAAGAGTTAGGTTACAAAATGTTGAAAAATGGTTATAGACACATCCTTAACTGCAAACTACAAACAGTTTCATTTATTTACCGATGACGTAGATGGGCCCTTGATAGTTACCACTAGGTGTTTTCTAACTAATTGAACAATTTGGTTTCTATATGTATCTAGTTGGAAAGTCAATGTCGAGCATGGTATGATCTGATTAATCCAAATTAACATACATCTTTAACAACATATAAAAATGTAAAATGAGACCGTAAGTATACATCTATAACCACCTTGGATATTCCAGTGGATGGCTTTATATATATATATATATATATATATATATATATATATATATTCAAAATGACTCTAATGAGCCTATGCTCGATTGAGTGAATATCTTTTTGTATTTTTCAGGATTTAACAAAAAAAAATACACCATTTATATTCTTTAATTATTATGACATATGAAACAAACTTAAATATCAAAGCCTCACAATGGAACACAAATATTTCCCCTAGAAACCCATACTAGAAATCTAACATTCAATGAAGGATTATGCCTTCCAACTTCTTATATTATGGGGATTACAATACATATTACCAAGTTGTCCAAGCTTACTGCAAAGCCATGCAACACTATGGTGTTTTATAGTCCTCTACAATATGCTTGTGTATGTCTTAATTGTTATATATCCTCCACACTCCTACTCATGCTATGAAACAGTCAGTGGCTAGTGAAAAAGTGTACCCCATTCCCTCCTTCCTCTAGGTTTTCTATAGCTAGAATTAGGGTTAGGATTAGGTGTAGGGTTTCAGAATCCTCTTAGAATATCCATTATATTTCTAGAAGTCTCTAGTGGGTTCACACACATTACTAATTTATTATATTTGAATTATGGTGAGCTGACATGGTTGCCACTTCGACATGCAGGGAATATTTGGATTGATACCTTGTCAAAGCCTGAACCTTCCTATACATTTTAGGTGTGAAATATCTTGTTGGAAAGATCTTAATGAGAATAACAAATTGCATTGAGGCTTTTGTAAGCCAATGAAAACCCTAATCTATCTCAAGGCCAAACAACACTATTTAGGGACTAAAAAATGCACTAAAAGTTGATGCCTTGAATATGATGAAATCAATATCATCTTCAAGATGTCTTGGACCCTAATACCCCTTATATAGATCATCAATAAATTCATGCAGTACTTACATAGTTCCATTTTGGATCATCCCTCCCCATTTTGGAAGGCATTTGGTCTCTAGAAGCTTTAGTTTTGAAGGAGATGAGGAAATAATTCCTCAACTTTCTCCTTGTTAATAGCGTTTAGCCTTGGCTAGGAACTAACCCTTATGGTCCTTTTGATATTTTTTTACATATTTGTGTCCTTTTTAAATTCTATCTATGTATCTAGTGCCAAATCTTCGATGGAAGGTAAGGCTTGGCCCTCTTCATCCACATTGAGCATGGATCACTTGTAGAGTTTCATGTTCTCTACATTCACTAATAAATGAATGCACATGCAATGTGGAAGATTGAGTCTATAAGAATTGTTTCCTACCTTTTCTAATATTTTGAAGAGTCAATATCCCAATGCTTTGATTTTATTCCCCTAGTACTTGCAATCGATTCTTATCAAGGTGCAACCAAACTCGGTCTCCTACTTAGAAGGTCTTCTCAATCTCGTGTTTATCATGTCTAACCTTGTATTTCTCTTAAGACTTCGTTTGTTTCTCCTAAAATTGTAAATGTATTTGCCTTATCCCTTCTATGAACTTTTTCCCCTTCAATGCAACACTTGAGGTCATTCCCCCTACTTCATATTGTCTATCTACAATATCCAATGGTGGTGGTGGAAAATATCCAAAACAAATTTCAAAAAGGGACTTATTGGTGAAGTGAAAACAACTCTATTATAAGAATGTTGTATGTAAACCAAATTTTCATTCCAGGTCCTTAGACACTTATAATTGTAATCTTTAAAATGTTGAACTAAAGTCCTATTCATTAGCTCTGCCTACCCATTAATCTATGGGTGAAAGATTGTGGATCTATTTGGTTTAGTATCCAACTTTTATTGTCTTGAAGTCCAAAATACACTAAGGAATCCAATATCTCTATTAGAATTGATGTTCCCTAGGATCCTAAAGTACACCAAGAAATTTTCAAATAATAAGCTTGCAACTTCTTGTCCTTTGATGGTCTTCTTACACACATCATCAACACACACATCTTTATGAACTTGCCTACTACTGCATACATGTAGGCATGCCTTCTTGTGCTCAACAAACCCACAACAAAGTCCTTGGATATGCTTTCCCATGGTCTTATAGGCACTAGAAGTGGGTTATATAGTCCTTGCTTCCTATCACTGGGCATGTTGGTACAACTTAAGTACAACCTCTAATAAATATAACTGCTTCTTATTGCATCTTGGGACAATAAACATACCTCTGCAAGTTGACCATACTCTTCCTGACACCAAAATGACCAACAACCTTAGAGGTGTGATCTTCCCTTATTAGTTGTACACTTTCTTTCTTTGGTACACAAATCTTCCCCATATTGTAGAGTAATCCTTCTTGGATATGGTAATAAACATTTGCATGTTCTTGTCCTTGTAGTTGTTGATACACCCCCTTGAAAGTACTTGTTTTCCACATACTCTTTGTTACCACATGAACCATCACTTTAGCTCAAATTCTCAAAGATGGGTGCTAGCTTTGTGGAACTTGAGAGGTTGGCCAATGTCCCCTCACCAACTCTCCCCTACACTTTAAACTTCAGAAAGGTTTCCTAGTCAAGGGGGGATCCCTAGAGGTCAAACTACATCAAGTCATTGAATGTTTAAGGGAGCTTTTCTAACTCAAATTTTATGATGTTTTATTGGTTATTTTTAATCTTATACCTTGATAAATAAAGACAAGTAAAGCATGCAAGGTCTATTTAACTACTTCAATTAAAACAAGCCTTTGAAATTTGTGAATTGTGTTATGTGCTTATGATTATGCTGGAAATAAAAGTGGCAAAGGAGAAAGATCCTTGTTAACCCACCTAACCTAGGGGTAACTAAGAAGATGTTGTCTCAAGGCTCGGGGGTAGCAGACATGGAGTGAAGAGATTCGGATGGATAACACATCCCATAGAGCCCCTCTTCTCCACCACAGTTCACCATCATCATCATAAGAAGTAGAGCAAAGTTCACTACACTAGCTTGGCTCCCAAAAGATAGTAGGTCTTGCTTCATGAGGCAATAAGTTTAGTCTTGTGGTAAGTGTCACTTTAATATTTGAAGTATTTGAGCATGTTGCAAAGAGTCCTTTCTTGATTATGGAATGTTTGCTTGGAAATTATACCTTTTTCCTAATTTCACCTCGGTGGTTGACATGGTATTCTAGTAAGTTGGTAACCCTTGGGAAAAGGGTTTCTACTAGGGGGTTCCTTGAAGGGTCATCGTACCATTCCTCACTTATAATTACCCCTTTCCACACTTCTTCCCATGTGTTTCCTCATCTTCGGGGTTTTTGGGTGCATTGACCCCGAGAAGGGATTGTACCCAATTTCATGGGAAGAAAGGGTTGAAGGCCCAGAGGTGTTGTAGCTCACATCATACATAAATTCTTTCCCTAAAGTCTTGAGATCCATGAAACGCTCCTCTGAATGAATAAAGGACTTTTATTTCAAAAAAATGAATAAATGATGTCCCACTTGATGGGGGAATGCACTGTAGTGTTTTTTATTTTCCAATACATATGGCACTCAATGTGCTCTAACTTCAAGTGGCATTGCGATGCTTCTTTTCTTTCCATTGTACATAGCACTCAAGGTCCATACTTAATAAAAAGGAAAATAAAGGTCTTTGAAAAATGTTGCATTGTAAATAAAGGGAACTCAAGGATGCATCACACCCTCCACAAAGGCACCCATAATTGAGACAATATGAACCCTTGACATGTCAAGAACCCCATGCCCAAGAGTTCTTCCCCAACCCACCTCATACTCATCACATGATCTAGATAGGGTATTTTTGGGAAACATTCTTTGACCTGGGGATTGGCCTACCCAATAGGGCACCATGACACCCCTCTCATAACTAAATTTTCCAAAACTCATAAGGTCTTTGAGCATTTGTTTAATTTGAAAAGGGGGGGTTTTATGCACATGTTTTGGTGGTTCTTGTCTTAGATTTGGCTTACTTGGAATGATTCATGTGACTTGTGCACCCTTGGAGGGCGTATTGGTTTGTCTTTGTATGACCTTGCCCAAAGGATGGATGCCATACCCCACAAATGGAAGACCATTGATGATGAGCATTGCACTTTGATAGTGGAGGATGTCCTTTGGAGGATCCCTAGGATCACCGGAGGATGAGATTCCACCCTCTCCCACTTGGATGTTTGCCTTTGTATGCCTAGGAGGTCACACTTCAAGCCCTTGACGTCACCTTTGAGCTAGGGTTTGATGGATCACATGGTGGTTTGACAGGAGGAGGCACGTGGCATGAGATATTTGCACATGAGAGCATGACATGTGGCCTTTGGAGGCCCAACGATCTCATCTCGAAGGCTTGACGTCTCACTTCTAGCCCTATGTGACCCTTCTAGGGCATGACACCACCCTTTTAGGGTTTTATTTTATCTAAATTTCATTTTTCAAAATGTAAGGGCAAACTTAAGGGGTCAACCTAAGGTTTATAAGGTAGAAAAGGTTTTATAGCCCAAAATTGCTTACACTCTATCAATCCTTCTCGTTAAGGCTTAAACCCTAAGGCCCTAATGTGCTAGCAACTTAGGGTTGAAACCCTACCTCTTAGTCTTTGCTAGCGTCATCTCCAAAATATATTGTATTGTTGTTGTAAATACTCCATAGCCCTCAAAGGCACTAATCTTTAAGCTCTCTTATGGTGAAAGTGATCAACAAACTCTCTATTTTAATTCTCTCAAGCTTCCTACTAACTTTACTAACACTAACTTAAGCTAATTGACTAATAAACTTGTAGTTGTTGCAAAAGTTTGCTACAACCATCTTAACATACTCTAATTCATTGCATACACTGCTCTAATGGTGGTATAACATCATAAAAAATTGCTTGAAACAATTGGATATTAATCTTTTGGATATGTGCTAAGTTTTTCCTTGTAAATTGATGCATTTCCGATCTCTTTTATTTTTTGTTGTTACAAACTTATACTTGTTGTTCTAAATTGTTGCACTGTTGCAATTTCATAACAACCATAGTGATTTTCACTGCTTAGTGTCTTAAAGAGGTATTATTTGCATGTTTGTGCTTGGATATTATTATATATATGCTATAAGTGTTATTGTTTTGGGCAGGTGCTCAAACATATTTATACCTCTTTGTTCTCCTTGACCTAGACCTTTGGAGTATGCAGACTCACGATTTAATGCAGAGTGTAAATTTCCACGGGTTAATCGACGACAGGAATAATTAATAATGTATAAAATAATAATATAAATGATTGATAAAAAAAATATGGATGATTTTATTACATTGACGGGGGCTCAATATATAATAGCCCATGTGACTTTATGGAAGGTCATGACCCTTAGTCATGCTTTTTAATTAAATTCTTAATTGTTATTTTTATTGTTTATTTAATTTCTCTTTATTTCTTTGTTTTCTTTATTTTATTATTCTCTTGATTATTATGTATATGTAACGACCTTGACTTAGGTGATCAAGAGAGGGGGTGGTAGGCTTGGCTAATAAACTTGCTATTTTGATCTCTTGAGGTCACCAAGGAAGCCTCCCTCATTGTGGACCTCCTCTGTTAAGAACCCAATATTGAATACAAAAGCACCACAATAGATATATAAGAACAATATAGAAAAACACCACTTTATTATATCAAACCCTTGAGGTAGGGCAACACCATACAATGGATCCTATTATGGAAGGGATCCTCTCATGTTCACTTGCCTCTTTGAGGGGGCATCCTCCTATTGAGCTATCGCTCCAAATACAATACTTCTATTCATATCTCATTACATTGCTTGAACCCCTTTATATAGTGCTACCATCACCTAAAAACATTCTAGAGGAGGAATCTTCTAGAAGTAGAACCTTCTAAGAAGTCCTCTTACATTTATTATATCTAATTTNACATTGAATGGTCTCCACTATCATCACTATGGGCCCTCTGGGATCCCCCACTACCTCTCTAGCTACCTTACATTCCATCCCCCTTATGAAAGAATTGTCCTCAACGCTTGATGTACAACCATATACCAGGGTCCCATGTCCAAGTGCTCATGTGAACTCCACACGGAAGATATCGACACCCAATAACCAATTGAAAATGATGCTCCCAATACTGACACCTATCATGTGGATCCAAATAAGAATATTCATACACATAGTGGGAGAGGATCAAAGATGAATCTGGAAGGAACAATACCATTGTAAAATATGCAGACTGAACGCTAGTAACTAGCTCTTGATGTGGGACATCGATGTTCTCTACAGAAGGTGGAGTAGAGTCATCAAATAAAATATGGAAGTGGTTGTCATCCCAGAAATGACAACTATCCATGTACCAATCATCGCAATCGGCTTCGAGATCATACCAAGAATATATTTCTTGATTATATTCATCCTTGATGTCCGCCATAAGAAATATCTCCTGCATGTTATCCAATGGATCTTGAATACTACGAAAACTATCATTGAGGACACCTGTGAGGCCATCTACAAAGGCATCCAATTTGTCAAACAATTGGGATTTGAATGCTTCAAGAATTTCTTTGAGGGTTTGAGAGGAAATATCCATTTGAGCACCCTATGAACTCTTCGGTCTTGCAACCGTCACGAAAAAACCCAAAAAATGTAACAATAACTTACTGCAGAAAATCGCGGCGTTTTCCGGAAAAACCCTAAAAAACTGTTGAATTTAAAATGCTCAAAACTTCACTTCCCGGACTCCGTTTCGGCTGATTTTTTTTTTTTGAAATTGGGTGAAATTGTGAGAGCAACTCATATCTGTAATTTATTTGGGCAAATTCGTCCTCCAGATGCTACAGTATTAAAAAATTCTCATCGTCGTCTACGGAAAAAATCCTGAAAATTTGCAGATTTTAAAACTTCAATATCTTGACTTCTCAGACTCCGTTTCGGAGGATTTTGTTTTTCAACTTGGGTGTTTTTCTGAGAGGAACTCAAATCCACAACCTTTTTCTGCAAATTTTGCACAGAAATATACCAAAAACTTCGAGAATGTCGCGGCCCTCTTTTTTCTTCTCCGAAAAAAATCTGCAAAAATAACAAATATTTGCCCACAATGTCTACCAAGGAAAGTGCTCTGATACCACTTGTTAAGAACCCAATATTGAATACAAAAGCACCACAATAGATATATAAGAACAATATAGAAAAACATCACTTTATTATATCAAACCCTTGAGGTAGGGCAACACCATACAATGGATCCTATTATGGAAGGGATCCTCTCCTGTTCACTTGCCTCTTCGAGGGGGCATCCTCATATTGAGCTATCGCTCCAAATACAATACTTCTCTTCATATCTCATTACATTGCTTGAACCCCTTTATATAGTGCTACCATCACCTAAGAACATTCTAGAGG
>JASDQU010215740.1:590-12162 GCA_032191745.1 Picea mariana
AAATACCTTCTAGTTGAAACTCAACTACCTTATGTATTTCAGCCATAAATTTTGATCTAGGCGTCCATTTTGTGCATTCTTGATATTGTTGGAAAGGTATTTCCAATATCCATAACTTGATATATGTGTAATGTGAGAAATTATTTGTCAGTTTTCTATATTTTCTAGGATTCAAACTTGGCACCTTGTCAACAGCCCCAGGAGAACATGACACCTCAACCATGAGCAGGGAGGCCAAGAATATGATTCAAAGAAGTTTACAAGAAATATAATTACTTAGTGTTTCAATTATGGGTTCACATGCTTGAATCTAATTGTTTTTTTTTAGATTAATCAGAGATCACTTGTTTGTTGTAGGTTAAATGGAACAGGATAACCAATGCTAAGGAAATGTTGTACTCAACACCCTCATAATGCAAGCTACAACAAAAAACATCAAAGAAGTGATAACAACAATTGTAGCAGTAATAGAGGAGAAATGAAGGTAATCAGAATCAAATCACTGATGAGGGAGTTCTAATGGATAATGATCGATGCCCAGTGTTTGAATCAGTTATTACGAGAGTTGAGGTGCACTACAACCAAGATATATTGTGGCCCACTAGCACTAGAGGACAATTTGAAATGTAATTGCTACCCTTTCCCTCCCATCATTACAAAGGGAATAAGACAAATGTTGGAAGGTGAAAGGTCACTGAGGAAGGAGGGATGCTAAGGGTCACACTGAACCTCATTAAATACTAAAATTATACCCAAAGAAAGGGATTTTGGCTCTTCAAACATTGTTCACTTCTGAACTACTTTGGGAATATAGTGTCAACTAAAATTGGAGATTTTTCCTTAGAGTTTTCATGTACTATTACTGAAACTGTTAATACGAAGAAGCCCTCAGGGCCAACTTTTGATAGAGAGAACTTGCATGTGTTGTTGTTTTTGTTGCGAACTATTTCAAGCAAGATGTATGCTGTTCACATGGGTTGTAGGAGCATGTTTTTGTATGGACTATTCTAATGCAATATATGTTCTTTTGTAGTTTTGTTACTCTTTCTTATATTACATGTCCTAAGCGAATGAGTTGTGAATGTATGCAGAAATGTGACTTAGACTATTCTGGTTATTGACTTGTATGCATGTGTTTCTAGTTATGTACCTTCATGACAACTATCTGATTGGAGTTTATGCATAATTTAGTTTCATTACGACTCATTCAGTTACTATAGTTTGCTCCTAGCTAAAATATGGTAGAATAGAAGTAGATTAGATCTGCATTTAGATAGTCTTCATCTACATCTTCTGTTTTCATAACAACCATTAGTCACCCTCATTGGTGGACCTGGCCACAATTGGTAAAACCAAACCAACAATGGCTGTTGTGCCAGAATCTGGATGGGTTCCCTATTCCAAACAGTGAGAGGTCCAATTGGGACTTCTTACTAGGGAGAACCCCTAAGTGTTGTCAAGCAAATTTGGACTCGTCAAAAGAATTGGCACTAGAAGGAAGGTCGGATGACAAGCCTGCCCATGTGGAGTCATTTCATTGAACTCTTAACCAGTCCATGGCTCCTCTCCAAAACTTTGTATGGGATGACCCTTTAAATCTTTTGAGACCTGCCGAGGCCATCTAAAACAAGATAGTCAATCTTGTCAAATCCAAAATTTGATGGTGAAGGGCATGTCTCTGCATTCACACATCTCAAACGATTTGACATGTCTTTATGAGATACTAAGATTATACAAGACAATGAAACATGTTGAATGCTCATCCTCACATCCAAAAGGCGAATTAAACCCAGGTTTAAGACATTTCCATCAAAATCAATTCATACCTAGAAGAAATTCATGGAAATGTTTATCACATCTCATGAAGATTATGCATATGACGAACTATTGGATGAACTTAAAGGAATATGTAGGATTGGAAACGAATCTATGGATAGTTTCTTCCTAAGATTTATGCAGATTTGTCATATATTTCCTAAAAATGACAAACCATCATACCAATTAATCTCAAATTGGTTTTCCTATCTTGTTTCCGATCCTGAGAGGTGTGACCTAGATGATTAAATCATCTCTCATTCATAAAATTCAGGTTTGGTCATGAAGGATAAGGGATATACTCTATGTAACTAGCTCTCTGAGACAACTGCAGGGGAATCCTCATCAATAATTCTATACCATGTAGCCCCAGAGTGTGAACCATGTAACAATTCCCCTTCTGAAAATCAGGGTCATATTCTAGTTTGTAATGAATCTCTTACCGAGGAAATCTCATCATCTTCAGAATTTAAAGATCTTCATGCACTGTATACAAATATGTTTGATGATTATCATCCACATGAGCAACCATCTATTTATCTTGCAATACACTCTTCACATTAATATTTATGTAATGAAACGTTGAATGATATACGAGATCAGGAACAGTGCCTAGCCTTGATCGATCAAACACTCATTTTGAATGACACTTCATATGGGATGTATCACTTTGAAACCCCTTAGCAATTTCAATTTCCTGAACATGTTGAATCACAATCTAATCATAATGATCTTGTTTTTTATGACTACTTTTATGTTCCAGAATTGAGTGTGGGTACCAAATTATCGTTCGTTGACCCTTCACAATCTGATATTTTTTACCTTGATGCACATATGCTAATCACTGCAAATCTAAAATATGCAGAGCACAATGAGTTTGTTGATCCTCATGAAGAAATTATAGCAAATGAACAACCCATCACCATGCAAAGCATATGAAACATTGAGTTAATACATGAAATGATATCACCTCAACCTAAACTAGAATTACTTTTTATTCCTCAGGGGCAAATTCACCAATCATCCTTGGATGCTATTTCAATGCTCCAGTACTCCTCACATGATTTCATTGAAGTAATAGGAGAATCTTTGGAGCTATCTTTCACTCAATGTTTACCTCAAACAATCCACCATTTTCTCTCCTCTCAACATGCAGAGTACGTGAAATGTGAACCCAATAAGATCTACATCGACAATGAGACACTCTGATTTCTGAGCAATACCACCCACTCTAAGACTCCCTTACAAATTACATTGCATGCAATTTTCATTCATAAGCCTCATCAGGTATGCATCTCATTGTTGATTTCCTCCCAACAATAATATGATGATCATTGTAAATTTTATGACATAATTGAAACTTGGATGGAGGAATCCTACACGTTTGCATTTCCCATGGACAATAATGTTGCCAAATTCAATTTGTTGGGTGAGCATTTGTGTGATTTAATTCTTCCTATCCTTCATCTGTCACTGCTCCATTCTCTACAATTGACCTTCACTGAACATGCGACCATAGGCTTGGAGTTGCTTGATTGGATTCACTGGCACTATGCTTACACCTAACTTCGTTTCAACCAGTGTAGGTTAGGTTAGGAATAGGGTTAACATAGTTGTTTTACTTCTTTTCTTCTCTCATATCTTAGATATTTGTTTTTATTTTCATGTGAATAACATAGGTTTAGATTTGTTTTGATTGCTTCAATAAATACCACCAACTGTCATTAGCTTAATTTACAATTCGTGGCGATAACTTTAGTTTAATTTCCTTTTCATCAAAGTTTTATTCTTTTAGTGAAGTGCTCTTAATTTTGTTTCACTAAAAGTTTGGCTTAATATTGGTTTTCCTCCATCGTCATGAGGAAAGCATGTGCATGAATTCTCCAAGAAATTCAATTGCAAAATTCACTTGTCTCAACAACATTTACCTTGACATTGATAGTTGGGTAGCCAGTTACCCCAAAATGTCGAAAGAATATATGTTGGGGAATGCTTTATAGTTTGGCCAAGAGTGAGACTTGAGTAAAGGAATTACATCAATTATTCACATCCTTTCTCAAGATTGTGTCTATTGAACAAAATCATTGAAGTGAGTGTGATTCCCTGATAGGAAGCGTGCTTATCTTCAAGGAGCAAGTCATTGAGTGTTTCACTATGATAATTAAATCACAATGATATTTAATCTCATGAATATTGATCAATCAATGGTATCTCAAACATACTTTTCTAGAGCATAATGGTGATCATCATAACTATAGTTATTTTTTTCCCGAAAGGAGAAATTCCACTATACAAACAAACATTCAAGATCAAGCCTACTCTATCTCCTGGAAATTGGAATGGGTGATGCTCATGGCATGATATTATACACCCAAACAAATTCTGGTTATCATTTGCAGATTACTATGGTGAGGATTTTTCAAAAATATTTTCCGAAGTTGATCATGGAAATATATATTCATTTGAACAGAAAGACAAGATTCAAGAAAGACATGCATCTTAAGAAGGTTGGAATTGATCATAAAACATCCGAAATGCAGTTGACTAAGCATATCATTATGTAACATCAGTTCTAAATCTTGAAAAAGTGGAAAGGAAGTGAAAGTCTCGCAAGGGAAAATCAAAGAAATATGATAGACAACAAAGTGGGATTTTGACTAATCCTTGCCCCATTGAAGCACAAGGTTGTACAACTGAACTAGAAGTATTAAGAAAATCATGATAAGAGGTGTAATTCTCAACCAACACTAGCACTGAAACCTGTCTGAATGAAGTATCACGAGTATTATATTTCACATGGATTAATCGTTTCAAGAGACTACAAACTTCTAGCTGGTCGAAATATGTGAATATATTCTATGTTGTTGGAAACACTCAATCTATAATTTCTTTACCAGTAAATTACATTTCCTAATTACATATTTTCGATCATCTTTCATCTAAAAGGCTTGATTTTTCTATTGCAACAAGAAATTGGACCGACTTCATCTCCAACCCTGAATATGTCATCTCTCATAATTCAACACTTTTCTTCCCATTCTTTCATCATCATCTTTTCCCTTCAAAGTAGTTTGTTTCTTCAATTTTGTTGTCTTGTGACCTCTAATTATATTTCATGACATACATAACTCTCACCTCCATTTGTCTTTCACAGAAAACACCTTTGTAGTAGCAGTAAGCACGCATATTCTTAAATCTCTTTCCTAGCTTATGAGCGGAATCAAGGGTCTATGTTTGAACATGACTCAAAACTATATGGGGATGTTGTGAAAACAGTCAAACCATGATTGAGCATACTGGTTAATCAAAGATTATTCTTTCATATTGACTGGAAAGTAGATCCTATGTAATGGAGGAACCATCCACACACCAAGTAGCTTCTCACATGAAAGATGAAGTGTCAAAGTCTAAAGGTTGAAAACCCAAAAGGGATATATCTATCTAGCCAGGTGTAGAAAATATACAAATTAGTCTCAAAAGATGGCAATCATTCCCTATCAGGATAAAAAGGGCATCGCTTTCCCCATTCACTGAATGCTAAGCATGCACTAAATAAGCTAGGAAGGAATGGAAAGGAAAGTTTGACCAGACTAGGGGACATGCAGATATCTCCGCTGAAGCTATGGATGCTCACTGGCAGCGGAGCACGGTCTATGACATCATGGTGATTACACACCTGGTGAAAAATATTTATTTATCCCAAACCTATATCAACCCCAAGATGGAAATACCAACCCAGATCATTGACACAGTTTAAGGAAATAAACTTCATTACCATTCATCCTCCATCTACAACAAGGATCACCAATGATCCCACCGCGATGTAATCTTTCAGGTAACTATTACGCATTACTTCCAGAAATTTTTGAACTTAAAAGTAAATTTCATGAACCTCTATATTTTCTTCTTATCAGTTAGGAAAGACTAGCAGAGATTCTCACTTTTCCTAGTGTATCACCATTTAATGTGCCCCCATAATAGCCTCTCAATTTTCGTATCTTAGCCTCAATCCAAGACAAGAAATTCCCCCCACCCCTTCAATTATTCCAAACAAAAACCTTACACTCCCTCTTTCGTGCAAGTGGATAAGACCAAGTTCTCCTCACCCTACCTTGCCTTATCATTTCTAGTTCTTCCTCAAATCACTTCTACTCGACGATCCGCACTTCGACAAGTCCCTTGTTCCTATGTTGACACATAGTGCATTGACGCGTGTATCAGACCTTCCACCCCCAAATTGGTGCGCCAATTGTTCCTTCGCTAATACATAAGCTACCTCTCTTTGAACTTGGTTAATGCACCAAAACACTTCCACCAAACCTCACTAACACACATCTTAATCGTCGGTGAAGTTCGCATGATCAATTTCGTCTCATCGATATTAGTTACATGATTATAATCACCATGAGAAATCCTTCCACCAGATGAATTTCTTCCACTTGCATCATTGAATCACATAACAATGACGCTCCCTCCCTTTTGCTTCGTTACATTGATTATTGATGATGTGCGCCTCTTCTTCCCGACACGCTACACGTTGACAAGATTCCACCTCTTGTCGCAGATGCATCAATAAAAGGATGTCAACCTCTCATCATCATCGAGTGCATTGATAACGATCTTCTCCCTCTTGTCAACGTTGATCAAGTTAGCGTAGCCCACTTCCCTCTTGCATCTTATCTCATTCCCATCCCAACTCAGACACTTCTTACCATGCTTGTCGATTAATCTCCTAAACATTTATGGTGACTAAGTGATGCAGGAGCATCACCATCAACATTAAAAGGAGGCCAGACAAAATGACATCACATCGTCCAGCGTGTACATGGAAGCTGATTTGGATTTCAAGGAGGAAGCACCTTTTTGAATTTTGAATTTATGAAAGAGATGTAATTGATGATCTTTAATGTTTGGAGGATGTAGCCATTGTAGGAGATCCTAGCGGATTGTAGTTTTCTTTAATGTATCGAGAGATTGTACATATGTTGAGCATCGGTCCTTATCCATATTGTAAATGCTCATTAATTTATAGCTAGCCTAGAGGTAGGATGTTTGATTTCGATGTGATAGCAGTAGGTAATCAGGAGGGAAGGCTTGATAAGCCCCTTCATATATAAATATATGTAAACTATTCCTAATAGAGGCGGTTGAAGAGTGTTGTAGCTGTTTTTGAACTGGGATGAAGTTAGTATTGTTGAATCTGCTAAAGCTCATTGTATCCTTGTTGTAGCAGAGGAAACTGCAAGAAATCTCTGTAAATATTCTTTGTTTGAATATAAGAGAAGAGAATTTCTTCAATGCATGGTTTTGTTTATCTATGAGCTAATTGATTGAATGAGGTTATGATTATGTGTTTACGTGTTTTACATGTCTGCATTAGTGTGTTTGTGTTTATGTGAATGAATCTTTAAGGTTTGCATAAGTTTCAATTATTTTTCTTCTAAATCATTTGGTCAAGGAACACACAGTGCCCATGCAAGGAGTGTGCAGGTTGGAGTCGTTGACAGACTCAAAAACTCAAAAGAGATAGAGGGAAGTCTCACGAAGAGAGTGCAAGGTGTGCACATATACTCGTTCGAGTAAAATATCTATCAGAAAGACCCGTGCAAGTAGTGGATAGGGCCAACACTTAGAGAAGTGTCGAAAACGTTCAAAGAAAATCGAGTGAAAGGAGTGCATACAAGAAGACCCTTCAAGACATCAAGTCCAGAAAGTAGTGGAAGGTGTGCACCAAGGTTCAAAACCCTTCGATTATTAAGTCTTAGGAGAAATAGCGGTGAAATTCCTTTGGAGGAAGGATTTTGACTTATTTAGAGGACGAACGAACGAGATCCATTAGGGAGGAGAAAGCTATATTCACAATTATCAGATTGTGAGGAGTTGCATGGGTGTTAAGTCCTGAAGTCCTTCAAACTTCGTAAGTTTGGAGATTTTCTAGCGTGGATGATGCAAGAGCATAGCTCCACCTCAGAAAATGCGCCATCACGCCAGCACACAAACACACAATGGAGAAAAGGAGAGGCATTAAACCTCCCATTTTTAAATTTGAAATAATCCTATACGAATTATTCATGTTGTAAGGCTGTAAATTCCAGGCCATGCCTTTGTACAGGTAGAGGTTGTATTTCCTTAAGGGGTTGCTTGTAGCAAGCCCAGATAGTAGTGAGGATTGGGAAAACATTTATGAAACTTCAATGTAATAGATGAGGCTAGGTGAGAGAGAATGAGATCGCAAAACCCCTCTTTTGTAAGGAGATATTGTATCAGATTTCATAAGGCAGATAGGCAAATAATGATAGAGAGGTCTGGGTAGAGAGGCTTGAGGAGGTAGAATAGTTCTGAGAGAGAGAGAGCTTGAGAGAAATAGGACTTTGTTACATTCCAGTTTTGTAAACATCTGTATAGACACACAGAGATAATAGAAAAGTATTTTTTCCTACATATCAAGTGTTTATGTGTTTCATGAATGAATGTTGTAGATATATGATAAGATTTATTTACAGTAGGAAGATAGATTTCATTTATCTTCATTGAGTCTCGTAATATTGTTCTGGATTCTTTAAGCTGTGCAAGGAGTGTAGAACATAACATCAAAGGTTTTGTAGCCAGCGTAAGGAGTGCACATATGAACTCTGCAGAGTCATAAAAGAAAGTGCCAGGAGGGCGCACCAGAGTGATCACAAGATCAAGAGGAACCTCAAGGTTACTGAATACCTTAGAGGGGGGACTGTGTGAAAGAAGCACAGAGAAACAAAGTTACTGAGAACTCTGTCGAAGCTTTGCCAAGTGGGCATTGAGACGGTACAAGTGTGCCTAGAAGGAACTCTGTGTTGATTTCAGGAAGAACCAAAGTTACTGAACACTCTGTTAAGAGAAGATATGCAAGGTGTGCATTGAGCAAGGAGAACGCCAGGAGGGCGAGAAGCATTTTTTTTCAAGAAATACTTCTGATATGAGTTTGACGAAATCATAGAAAGCAAGGTGTGCATGGGAGATCAAAGTATTCGAGGAGACCAATCTTAGAAGGGATAACACAAAGAGTGTAAAAGAGATAGACTTATTCTAGGTCCAAAAGCTCAGAAGAGATAACGCTACAATAACGTAAGGGAGACCCAAAGGAGTCAGGTTCATGAGAGAAGTTCAAAGGTTGAGACCTTTGAACGTGGACTAAGTCTTCCAAGGTGGGAGAATTCTAAAGCTCAAGAGGAGGAGCGACCACAACCATCATATTCGTGGTGGGGAGGAATCTGAATCGTCAGATTTGAGTCCTGTGAGCAGAGGAAGAACAGAAGGAAAGAACGGATCCCATCCGTTGGATCTGAGTGCGAAGGACCAACAACCGTTGGATCTGAAAGAAGGTGCATGAGCCTTAATGTTGTTTACACACAGGAGAGTGGACTTGTCAAAGTCCCAAAGTCCTGAAGCGAGCATGGACCGTCCATCACCAAAAGCGACAGGTGGTGCAAGATCTGAGTTTTTGGGGAAAAGAACTCCAGAAAAACTGAGTGCATAGGAGTTGAAAATCTCGAAACCTGAAGACCTGAAGTGGATAGAGGCCATCAGATCAAAGGGGAGACACGCATCAATAGATTGTGTGTTTCAATTAGAAACGCTCAGGGAGGAATGAGCGCACAGAGAAGTTGAAACACCCGAAGGCTGAACAATCGAAGAGTCGAGAGTCGTCAATCTGCAAAGGGACAGTTTTCAACGGATCATGAACTTCAGGTAATTTTTAGTGAGGTTTCAGTTGAGGACTGAGATCTTCGAAGCCCAAAGAATTGAAGAGAAGTTGGACCGTTAGATCCATAAGGGGACACATGGTGAAGGATCGTGAACTCTGGGTGAGATCACTCTGGGAGAACGCAAAGGAGAAGGACTTGACATCGTCGAAGCCAGAATAATCGAAGTGAATGATAGTCGTTGGTATGGGTTGGACAGTTTCCACCATATCATGGAGTTCAGAGGATTGCACTTTGGGGTTTTTATGGAAAGAAGTTTCGAAACATCCCTAAGCGCTGAGGGTCGAAGTGGTTAAGGGTCATTGATCCCACAGGGATCACGTGGATCATTGATCTATGAAGGGATGCGTGGAGGAAGGAAATTCCACCCATTGGATAGCCATTGGATCAAGAGAGGACATGTGTCAAGAGATCCATCACTTTGGGAGATTTCACTTCGGATATTTGTGTTGATTGAGATTTGAGAACGCCGAAGGTCGAAGTCCCAGAAATGATGGGAGCCGTCGACGTGAAAGAAGAACACACGGCAGCAGATCGTTAACTCCAGAAGGTTGGAGTACGGAGGAAAGCGAGGGTTTGAGATCTTAAACACTCGAATTTTGGAATTGCGAAGAGATCACAGTCGTTGATCTAGAAAGAAGAGATCTGGTCTGTAGGTTCGGAGAGGACAGATTTGAACAGTCAATCCAGGGTACCGTCAAGATCGGGAGATTGATGGTCCCACAGTATTTTGGGGATTGAAGGTGTGTGAAATTTAACAGCAAGTCACATGGTCATGTGAGGACGTCGTCCAAGGTCACCTACAAAGAAGGAGCTTAACGATGGGAGCTTATGGAGGTTGAGAATCAAGATTCCCAAAGGTTGGACTCACGAAGGAGATCATGGTAGTAGATTCAAGAAACCAGATGGAAACATATCTTCCACTCCGGGAGAGTGCAATATAGAGGAGAGTGAAGTTTGAGAATTGAAACTCCTAAAGGTTGGAAAGGCAGAGTCAACAACATTCGTCGATCCAGAAGGGAGTTACGTGTTGACAAATCATGGAGATCTGGGGAGACGCGTGGAAGGAGGAAAGAAGAGTGGAACAGAGATTGATAATAGTCATTGATCACAGGCAATGCCAAAGGATCGTGAGGGACGATCGAGAAGGATTTTGGGGCCAGGAAATGCTCGGACGATAATAATCCTTAAGCAGGCCTCAATTTCAACCATGGTTTTCGAAGGGAGATACATGGTAGCTGGAGCAAGATTGCAGGGCAAAAAGCGGTTTGGTCTAAAACCACTCTTGCCCACACCCGCAATCGTGCATTAGTACAAGGGCACAACCCAGGGTCATATGAAGGAAGGGGATAGTAAAGAGGCGCTAGTGCCTGTGAACTGAAGAGCACTAGAACGTGCAGACAGAAGGTGCTGTTATCACAGGACCTGCGCCAAAGGAAGAAAAGGGGCCTGTGTATAATTTATGGGTTCATTCAGGAGCCCATAGAGTCAATCTGACTCAACTGTTGGAACGATCCAGAGACTGGGAGGTCGTAGAACCCTAAAGGGGAGGGGGGATGGATCAGGTGGTATCAGAGCACATAATTGATTTATGTAGGAAACAAAGGTAATCAGAAGATTGAGCCTTGCTTACAGACCACAGACAAAGGAGAGACGGTGAAAGGAGATGACCTGATAACATCAGGTGGTATCATAAACATGAGTTTTCCTGTAGACAACAAGTGAAAGGAGGGTAGAGTACTGATGCTCTGTGAGAAGGTTGTTGCATGGATGCAACAACAAAAATTTAAACAACAGGTGAGTTGTGGGAGAAGATGGAGATGGTCACAGATGTATAGTTATCCATAGACTTGCTAGGAAGGAAGGTAAAATGTGGAAATGGCTACTAAAGGCCATGAGCGTGGTCGGAGAGGAGACCAACAAAAGAAGAACAATCTAGATATGGATCTGGAGTTCAATGAGATAAGAGCCAGAATGGAGAAGCTTGCATATAAAATGAAGAAGGATGCAAGAGCACA
>JASDQU010215741.1:0-11664 GCA_032191745.1 Picea mariana
ATGTCAAAGGTTATAGACTTCTTCAACCACATTGTAATGAAATTATTATTATAAGAGATGTTAAATTTGATGAAAATCTCTTGGCCTGCGAGCCTAATTCGGCGGTTGTGCCTTCTTCGGTGATCCGAAAAGATCTTTTTAAATGACTGTGGTTGAGTTATTAATTGCATGTGTTAATTAACCATTTATGAAGCTGAATGAAAGAGGAATAATTTAATGAAGAAGCATAGCAGCCATAAGATAATATACATATCTGAACTGAAGCAATAAGAACAACAAACCATAACAAGAGAAGTGATAACGGAGTTCGGTACAAAATTGCCTACGTCTCCAGGTCTTTGTCTCAGTGGGGGAGGATTCTTTATTAATTATTCAATGATTGAAAAGTACAACAAAAGTACATCAAATGGATATCATAATGGCCTCACTGTGTTCTTCTCAACCTCAAAAATCCAACAGAACTGACGACACTGAAAAAGACTGAGTGTAGCTCCCAAAAATGGCCTACAAGCGTCTGCTCCTCAACAGCTTCCCTGCATAAAAATGGCTTTGGCTTGGCTTTGCTTTAGCATAAATCTGATCTGATTGTCCTCCATGGCCTCAAACAGGCCTGGTTATATAGATCTGGAGTTGGTTATCATTCCCCAACTTCCTCCCAAAATCTGAGCTAAAAAAGAGCCCAATATCTCCCAATAATGGCCAAATCCTCCATTAACAGGCCTGAAAATCAATAAAAATCCAATATATACAGTAAAAACCCACATTATGCAACAAAATTCAAATATAGCCCAAAGGGGCTAGCGCACGCACTTCAAACAGGGTCATATGGATTGATATGGCCAAGCGCTAGCCCCCTAGGGGTTGCACGTTGGCCCTCACCTCCAAACAACCTGGTCGCATGCGTTATCAAAGGGACCAAAGGATAAAAATCCGCGCCAACACAGAGTCAATCCACAAACTCTAGTCATATGGTTGTAATCTCTGATCTGTGGGCTAACTCGTAGCCATAACTCCCATGCCCGCATAACAGTACCCTGGGTCGCATGTGTGGTAAGTGAACAACCTGAAACCATGGGCTACATGCGCGCTGGTGGTTAAAGGAAAAACGCACGTGCTCTTATGCCTTGTGGTTACACATATCCAATGAACCGTGGGCTAGGACTTAGTGTTGGGTATGTGTTATATTCTTTTCACAAGTAGTAGTGTTTGAGCGTTTGCACTGGGTGCACAGGGGGGTTAGAGGGGGGTGCAGGGGGGCGGAGCCCCCCGCGCGAGGGTTCGGTGGCAGCGCCCCCTGAAAAAAAAATTCGCACCGGGACGACATATTTCCGAGACCACATGATATTTAGGTGGTTTTTTTTTTTGGCACATGGTTTTTTGCCGATGGTTTTCTATTTTCAGTTAAGGAATTAGGGTTTTGGACTAATCCAGGTCATTGGGTTAGGGTTTTGGATGCCACTGGCTCCTATATGTATATTGTACTGTAAACAATGTAACACAATGTATGAATATAATATATGCTGGTTTTCCTCGGTTTGGGTTTCCAGGTGAAAAATCTCTATGTAATGTTTGTATTTTCCGTTGTATCTTTTTTGTTCTTTTCTGAATATCAGTTTACAGTAGATATTGTACAAGGTTAGAATTTACACTTAGCCCCAACCCCTTTTCGCCCTCCTTACTATTACATACACTTTATTTAATATAAAGTTATGTTAAACAAGGATTAAAATGGCGTGCTGGCATTTTTCCATTTCTCAATAGGTCATGGGGTCAAACCCCATGAGCTCCAATACAATTCTTCCCACTCAACTAGTGATGGGGTGCCACGTGGCAGCCCATGTCAGGGCCACATGGCACCCTTTCATTGGTCCTCCACAATGCCACATGCCAACATGTTAATGGTTCCTGTCACTGTCCAGCCACCCCTCTACTGTGTTTCCACATGTCAATATGTTGATGTCAGCATGGTGATGTCATGCTAACGTCATCATTGACTTTTTCCAGTTTGACTGTTGACTTTTTTAGCTGTTTGGGAAAGCGATAAAAGTGTGATAACTCTTGCATATGGTGTATGTTTGATAAAGTGAATATATGGTCAAAATTAGTGCGACAAGCCGGTCACAGTGGAATTGGTTTCGTCTGATTCTGAGAACTTTCATTTTTGAGCCTTTTCTGGCCCTGGAAGCCTCCTGGATCTGATTCTGGATCATTCAGTCTGCAAACCATCTTCAACGTTTGTGCCTTCTTCTATTCCTATTCTAGTTTCTTCTTCAGATGATGCAAGTGAGGATAAAAATCCACCTCCACCTGCTGACCTTCCTATAGATGAGTCCTTTGAACCTGAACAAGCACCAGTTCCACCGCTTCCTCGATGGGTCTGTTCAACATGAGAAGCAGCTGGTGATCTTGTCAGTGATCCTTCATATCAGCATCAAACACGTTCACAGTTCTAGTGAGCCTCTTCTCTTTTGGCTCAAGTTTCAAAGACTCGTGATCCAGAGACATTTGCAGAAGCTTCAGGTCATCCAAATTGGGATACAACAATGAATGAAGAGTATCGTTCTTTAATGGCAAACGACACTTGGGATCTTGTACCTCTTCCAAAAGGGAGAAAAATTTTCAAATGTAAATGGGTCTATAGAACTGAGTATGCATCAGATGGAAGTGTTGAAAGACACAAGGCTCAGTTTGTTGCCAAAGAATTCTCCCAAGTTGAAGGAATTGACTATAATGAAACCTTTGCCCCTGTAGCCAAAATGAATTCCATCCACCTTGTTCTTGCCCTTGCTGCCTCACATAAATGGGAGGTCCATCAAATGGATGTTAAATCCGCCTTCTTGCATGGATATTTGAAAGAATAAATCTACATGGAACAACCTCCTGGCTATGTCCAGAAATACTCTAGCCTTGTTTGTCGCCTTAAGAAATCTCTTTATGGTCTTAAGCAAGCTCCCCGAGCTTGGTATGCCAAAATGGACAACTTTCTTATTACCACCAGATTCTCTAGATGTCATTATGATCCTAATGTTTATACCAAGAAAGTAGGAAGCCATCTCATAATCCTTGTCCTTTATGTTGATGACCTTATCCTTACTGGTAGTGACTCAAAACTTTTAAACCATGTGAAAACCAGCCTTAAGAAAAAATTTGAAATGACAGACTTAGGCTTTTGCACTATTTCCATGGCCTCCAAGTTTTGCAAACCAATGAAGGAATTTTTCTTTCCCAATCTAAGTATGCTTGTGACCTTCTTTGTCACTTTCACATGGACGATTGTAAACCAACCCCTTCTCCCTTCCAGTCTGGAGTCAAGATTACTGCCACCTGTACTTCTCCTGAAGTTGATGCCACCTTGTACCGTCAGTTAGTTGGTAGCCTCTTATACTTGAATCATACCCGTCTTGATATTTCCTTTGTTGTTGGTCTTATTGCCCACTATATGAAAACACCCCATGAAAGCCATTGGAAAGCAGTTAAAAGGATACTTCACTATGTTCGTGGTATAGTTCAGTTCGGGATACATTACAGTTTAGGGAGGACTCCTTTATTGGTTGGTTTCATTGATTCAGATTGGGCCGGCGACCCTAATGAATGGAAGTCTACTATCGGTTATGTTTTCAGCCTTGGTTCAAGACCTCTCACTTGGGCCTGTAAGAAACAACAGGCTATTGCACTTTCTTCAGTAGAAACAGAGTACCAAGCAGCGGTAAATGCAAGTCAGGAAGCCCTGTGGCTTCCACAGATCCTTTCAGAGTTTGGATTCTAGCACTAGCATCCAACCAACCTTTGGTGTGACAATCAAAATGCCATCAAGCTTGCCAAAGACCTAGTTCAACATTAGCATAACAAACACATTGAGATACACATGCACTTCATTAGAAAGCTCATTCATGATCAAGTTATTGAAGTTCTCTTTTTCCCTATAGAAGATCAANCAAGTTGCAGACATTCTCACAAAGTCTCTTATAGAAGCTAAGTTTTCCAAACTTCGATCTATTTTAGGAGTTCAGGAAGTTGTCATTAAGGGGGGACAGGCTCTAATGCCTCCTTCCTTCTCCTATTGTGTCACTATTGTAAATCCTTCAATCCTATCCCAAGTTGTTCTTAAGGGGGGGTGTTAGGATACTTAGAATCTTAGGAGTTAGTTAATATCTACTTGGTCTATTGTGTCGTTAGGTAAAAGTGTATTGTCTAGTGTGTTTCTTTAGTGTGCATTAGTATGCATTTGTAGTTAGGAAATCTGACGGTCACGATATGTTCCCGACATAGAGTGATCTGATGGTTCATACTCTCCTCGATCTTAACGGCCATTGATCTGTGGCTTAACACCCTACTGGTCCATGATCTCTATTTAAAGAGCATGGAGGGTCATTTGTTGATGATCGATTGTGAGAAACTCTATTGTAATCTTTTTCTTTTGCATTAATAAACTGCTCCAAGTGGCCACGTTGGTTGGGGTCATGGATGTTTCCCCATAGGGGTTTTACCACGTGAAAATAATGGTGTGTTGATCTTTTATCTGGTTATGTGAGTGGTTACTGAAGGTGTTCTTCCTCTGTCGAAATACCTGTGTTGTCGAACAAATCCACCTAGGATTTCCATTGGAGCTTTAGTTGGTGATTCATGTGTAGTTAGAGGTTTGCATAGGAAGTTTGTGGAGATTTTACAGAAGAGGCAGACTTAGATTTTGCAGGAAACTAGAGGGTTTCAGTGAAACTGGGGTTTAGGGCAGCCTCGCGGGCTGAGTATGGGGCATCCCGCGAGGCCCCGCTTGTTGTCCAGCTTCGTCCCACGAGGTCCTCTATTATCTGGTAGATCAGATTTGGGTACAGGAGGTCATATTGCTACAGTGAATATTTAGTAGTAGATCAAGACATCATCGACGAGGTCTGACAGTCCGAGTAGTATAC
The DNA here is from genome assembly GCA_032191745.1 of Picea mariana. Taxonomy (NCBI): domain Eukaryota; kingdom Viridiplantae; phylum Streptophyta; class Pinopsida; order Pinales; family Pinaceae; genus Picea; species Picea mariana. The sequence continues at coordinate 4,911 of JASDQU010215741.1, forward strand.
ATCGCATCTTGAGAATTTTTTGGCATCGTCACCAAGTTTCTTGATTTGTTCTCTGTTAGTATATATTGTAGTTGCTTGCAACCAGTAGATCTGTTGTGTCCAGGAGGGTTTTCTTCAGTTGTTGTGACAACCATTAGTGATCTTTGTATTGTTGTGATTTGGGTTCTCATACCATAATAAATATTCCATGGTTATCTTCTCAATTATCTGTTTAGTGGATTTTTTTGATATGTTTAACAATATTCCTATCTATAAGACATATGCAAATAGTTTGTAAGAATTCCCATCAACCCTAATGCAAGGTATTTGGAAAAATTTACACTAAGAAGAGTTATACTTGGATCACAAACATATTATATATATCCATGCTAGTTGGGTACATTACAATGGTATCAGAGCTGGTGATTCTACTAGCCTATAACTACGTTGATTCCTAGAAAAAAAGGATGTGGAGGAAAACCCACTCAAAATTCACCAGAAAGAGAGATAGAAGCCAACTGAATAGAGTCAGAAGGAGAAGAAGTAGGAGGAAGCATGGGAGACAAACATGATGGAGTTATGCTCCAAATATTAAAATATCTGGTCAAGGGACATGATGAGGCATCCAAAAGACAAGAAGAGATCACAAGGTTCCAATAGCAGACCCTTGAGGTGCTCACACAACTGGTAGGCCAACGAGGAAATATGAATGGTACAAATCAAGGATGGGCCATTGGATCCCATTGGGGTGACAAGATGCACATGGAGAGTAGAAATAACCATACCCCAGGTCATAGTGGGAGCCTAAGTGTTCCTAGACCCCTATTACCACAATTTTTGGCAGGACAACCTACAAGAGCATAGGAGCAGTCGGATCAGGAGCTTGATATCAACTCCTCATACAAAGAGTTATGAGATGATAGATGAAGATATTCGGGAGAAATTTTCCTATCCAGAATTCTACACCCTCAAGCAAAGGAACAAAGCTAGAGAGTGGAACAAAGAAACATAGAATCAACAAAACTATGACCTTGTGCACAAGGTGGGCAGGTTGACTATCCCATCTTTCAATGGATCTGTGAAGTGCATAGCCATAGCATGTGTGTAGAAGTTGGACACTTACCTTTAACTCAACCCAATGATCGAGGAAAAATAAATTAAGTATCCCATCCTTCACTTGGAAGGAGAAGCTCAGGAATGGTGGTACGATGGGCTGGAGATATTGGGGCACGCCAACATCACCTCATACATAGAATTCATTGCTAAACATTTCCATCAAACTCTGAGTGAAGTCTTTGATGAAGGGTCAAGATATATCTTCTAAATCGAATCGATGGTTGCATTGTATCCCGACTCATAAGCATGATCTTCTCATGTTTACAGCCCGAAAATGGGATTCAACCATTCAAGGGAAACTTCTAAAAATTTCCAAGGTTTTTACTCGGCCTTCTTGACCTTCACCATACCCAGGAAACTACTACGGTATTCTTCTCCTTTCTCAGATGAATATTTACATCCCATGGCCCTTCAACTTCCACATAAGAGGATTAGGTAGGGGTTAAGGTTCCTATTCAATTTATAACAAACATGAAGCCTAACCTTTGGCATTCATATGAAGGTTCTTTTCCCATAAAATTTCGTGTTAAGGACATGGGAAACAACATAGGGTTTATCGACCTTCATTGGTCTCCAACATACCATTATCACAATATTCCATTTATCTTAAACATTTGTATCCCTCTCTTAATTTATGTATTGTATTTTGGGAAAAAATGCCTTGTAAAATATTGTAATTTTGTAGTCAATCTGGACCGTTTATTATAAGGTCACAGATATGACGGTAGAAGTTATGTTAGGGATTTTCCCCTAGAAATAAATCCTCTTTTATGAGGGAATTGTATTGTGGCTTTGAGGTATAGTAAATATTGTATTATGAGGGAGGATATTGTGAGAGAAAGAAGAGGAAATTATTGTGAGCACGTTGTAGGTTGTATCCCTTCATTTTTCTAGATAATAAACAAGAGGGACCTAAAAAATTATTTGGTGGATGTATCCCACACTGGGTGAACCACATATATCCATGTCTCTATTGTATTGTATATCTTCTGTGTTTTATTTCCACATTTTTTTTATTTTATTTCTCTGCGATCATGTTTTTCTAACAAGAAGGAGAATTGGGAGGAGGGGAATTGGTTGTAAAATTTGAGGAGTTTTGGGCTAGTGAACTGGTGTTGCTGGGATTTTGGGCTTGGGGACCAGGAAATCTAATTTCTTGGAGCTAGGGAGCCAGAGAGGCTCTATTCCTAGCTAGCTGGGAGGTAACAGTTTCAGGAAGGCATTTTTAGACAGAGAGTTATAGCAGTTACAACAGGACAACCTTCTTCCTCAAGAGGTAATCCACAATTATTATTGTTTTACTCTAAATTCAAATTATGACATTTATAGATATAATATGTGACTACTAAATTTTGTTTGTTCAATCCTATAACTAAGAAACAAAGAAGTTCCTTGTCATGTAAAAACATAAATACAGATTTACTTTAGCTATTAATCTCTCTAGGGCATTATATTATGTGTAAGTAATCATTGGGTTAATCTCACATTGATAAAAACTCATTTTCTCACTAGGGTCTTACCACGGGCTCTCTATTACCTTTTTTTATACCAAGTCTCAAACCCCTAATGGTCCATCTGACAAATCTTCTTCTTCAATTCCCATTTTTTAATCCCTTTCATCTCATAATGTCTCACATAACCAACCCTTATCTCGAATTACAATCTATACTTGATGTGGTAATATGTTTGTGTTCATATACCTTATTTTGTTCATCGAAAAAAATTATTTTTAAACATAACTAGTATTGAATTAAGTCAAAATGTTGCAACATTATCTATTCAACATAATACACCATAACTACATAGTTTTCTAATGACTACTACAGTCAATAACATCTCCCCTCCCAAAATAGGGTGGTTTAGATCCTAAAAAATATTATTCCTACTTCTTATATATTTTTTCTCCTTCCCCAAAGTGCATGAATAGGTCTTGATGAATTAGGTACATATGAAATCATAGAAATAACACATAATTAATTAAAATCTATTTCCATGTCTTAATTATTTTGTTCTTCCTTACTCTTTGTATGTTTGATGGGATGTTTGATGGGATAAATTGAGAGTGGTCAAATGTTTGGTCAATTGCTTTATACTTTACACCATATGGGTGGATGAATCATTGGAAGGGCCAAGGCCATTTGATTGTGCTAGATATTATGTATGCCTTCTTAGAACTATCTTTCTTTTGTTGTGTTTTTTTTTTCCCTTTTCCTTGTGGGTCACCTTCGAGGGAGGTGTCTTTATTAATTAAGGATGTGTGGGGTGACTCCATGCTTTATTTAGACTTCTTAATGAAAATCAAGACCTCTTGTAAAGTGGGAAGGAGAGGACCCTTCCAAGTGTTAGGGTTCTACTTCCCCAATGTTGATGCTTTTAACTCTGAGTTTGCATGGGGTGAAGCTTGTCTTGCTCACATTGTTTCCACTTAGATGGAAGATTGTTCTTGTTATGATTAACTAGATTCTTAAGGATGAATGGAAGAAGGATCCTTTCCTCCCTGTATTAAATTTTTTTTTGATTAATTATTTGGAATCTGCCTGAAGTTAAGTGAGTGAGCTCTGGCTTCCTGGATGTGCCTTTTTCTACTTGGATTTTTTGTCCACCTTAGGAAAACTACCATTAAATGGCATGTTTCCCTACATTGTGTAGCGAAAGGTCGTACTTTCAAATATAAATTCTTGATTCCACTTGGATCTTTTCCATTCCAACACTATTCTATCAGGTAACCTTTTTCTTAGATTTATCTTAACATTGATTATTACAAATGAAAAGAGACTGGAATTTTCATCGATGTCATCGTAGCTCATGAATTCACCCAAGATATTTCCAATTTGATATTAAAGTCTCCTCATACTAGGGATGCATGGGGAAATTTGGAAGCAACACCCCAAATAGGGGGTGAAGATACTTTTGTTGTTCTTGGATTGAAATTGGTTGTCCAAGTGGGGGGGTGAGGGGGGGTAATCCATAAATAATGGGCTTATAGCCTATCCATTTCATCGACATGGATGACTATGGAGTTTAAATTTTTAATGTCTTTATGCCTCAATAGGATGAGTGTAGGATCCATGTGCTCTATTTAGGTTGGTTACAAGCTATGAGTGTTTGTAAATGGCATCAAGGCCATTGCTTGATCACCAATATAATTCAATTTTTTCCTTGAGCTTAATTCCATTGTACACAACCCCGGATGGGGTGACACGTCGCTCAGGGGCCACAGGTGGATTTCCACTCGGCCCAAGCATAAATGCCATAAACCGCCACCCACGCGCAGGTATTAACCATGGAGGACGGATATAGTTGCAGGGGCAGGACGGAGAGACCCTTCCCGCGAGCGAGCATTTACATTCGCAGTGTTCCTGGGATGGAAAGAGTTAAAGGAGGAAGGATGGGCTCGGCTCTTGATCATTTGGCTTTTATTTTGCCCAGACAGGGCGGGTCTGCACTCACCTCGGCTCCGAGTTCTGCCTGGATGCTCGGGTGCAGCCCAATTCTCATTGTGTCTAGTATACATCGTGACGCTCTGGTGCGACTTTGTATTTTTCTTATAGTCTGGTTGCTCTGGTGCGGTCCAGCATTCTCGCTGCTTCTCCTTTTGACCGCCTTGAGACAAGGCACGCTCGCCTGCGCTTTGCACCTTAACTTGCAATTGCATACACACTGCCCCGGGTCAATTGGACTTCACCTGCACTTTCCCTGCTCCTTCTTCATGGCCAGGAAGCAAGGCAGACCTCGCCGTGGCACGGCTTGGGAGGCCCATAAGGCTCAGAGGCGTCGCAAGGAAAAGCTGGAATGTGCCTTGGTATTGGCAACGACCATTCTCAGAAAGAAAAATAGGGCTGAAAGGAGGGCGCGGCTTGCCATCATAGCAGAGCCTGGAGTTGGTTGCAGTCAAAATGTTAAAGGGAATGAGTCGGAAGCTTTGCAGAAAGGTGGTCCTAAGGAGGAATTTCCCCCCTGTATTGTGGTTGAGGATCCGTCCATGGAGGACATGTCGTTCCTTGTGCAAACTCGTGTGGCGACCCACCAGGAGGCCTGCAAGCCCAATCCGACCCTGCTAGATGATACCCCCGGTTGTATCGTGGAGGAAATTCCATGGCCTGGGGATGACACTTGTAGCGGCCAAGGTACACAGGCGATCGACGCAGGATTGAAGGGTGCAGAGGCTTTCGTGGAGCAGGAGGGCGCAGCGGCTAACGTGGAGCAGGAGGGGCACGAAGCGGGTTTTGAAGCGGTGGAAGACGTGGGTGGCAGCATGCATAAATTGCTCATCCAGGATGAGCACCTGGCTCTGATGTTAGACATTCGTGGGCACCTGTCGGATCTGGAATATCGGGCTCTCCTCATGGGCCAACGCATGGACATGCTCTTTGACGCATTTTCCAATGCGCCTGCCAAACGGAAATGCCCCCTCTACGCGCAAGCTTTTGCCATCCTGGCAGGGACCACGCGGCATACCAGCAAGGATGACAGGTCACCCGGCACCTAGGTTTCTTTATATGCTATCTTGGTTTCTAGTTTTATGATCTTAATGTTTTATGTGCACTTAGAACATTTGACATCTGTCCTGGTTTCCTACGGGCAGGACAGATGTCACTCTGTTATTATGCTTTTTATGCTATTGCTACTCGCCCTCTACACATGCTAGTTTCCAATAATCGGTAGCATTTTGGGTGGCTCCATACCTACTCTTTTGTATACTCTGTTATTTTTGTCTATCTAATATAGTAGACTCCACTTTTTTACTCAAAAAAAAAAAAAAATCCATTGTACACAAATAATGATCCGGATTATTTTTGGAACGAAATGAAAGAAGAGATATTGCAATGAAATACACATAAAAATTTCCAGAAATAGAGAAATGCAGCAATACATGATTTCTATTAATGAAATAAATGTAGACAGACTATAAAAATACAGAGTGCAAGACTCACTAGAATGGTGGCAGCTTTATCTCTGAGAAGAGATGTGACGGCTACGCTCATTCGTAAGAACATGATTACAATGAGGCTATGAGTTCCTTTTTATGATAAACATGAATTCCAAAACCCTAGACATCCAAAAACCTAACCCTAGGAGATGAAGTGCCAAAAGTCATGTGGGCCCTGTTGGGGTAAGTTAGTACATTAACTTCCCGAGGTCATAACTTTTGCATATGATCTTCGTTTTAGGCATGTGATAGCCCATTGGAAAGGTATTTTCAAGAACTATGCATTATGCCATCAAACTTTGCCTTTGTCTACATTTTGACTGTGGCAAGCCAAGAAAACATTGTTTAGAGCCCCAAAATGGCCCTAGAAGTACAGAAAGATGCACTGACATGAAAACTTCCAAAATAAGCTAGTTGGAATAGGTAAGCGGCCACCAATATCCACCTGGATATTGTGTAGGGATTCAGGACAGCCGCATAATTGTATAATCCACAATTACAAAGAAATGTCCCCATTACAGAGAAACATGTTGAACTGAAGACTATCAAGATGAGCCTGTTGGAATTTGGAACAGGTGGGTGGCCACCAATATCCACCTGGATCAATCCTCTCCCCTTAGGAAGCAATTATCTCCATTGTTTTGAGTGCCCGAGGAAGAGGGAGAAAGCATTTTTTGAATCTGAATCTTGGTGAGTTGTGTACCTTTTTGGAGAAGTTGCATTGCTTGG
>JASDQU010215745.1:626-16013 GCA_032191745.1 Picea mariana
GGAGGAGGAGGCTGGGCCTTTCAACTATCACCCTATTGGAGGAAGTAACCGTAGAGGAGCTAATGGGTTCCTTACCTGCGGCTATGCTTGCAAGCTTAGACGAAGCTAACCCAAAAACAACCGAACTCTTAGGTGGATCCTTGGGAGACACACTACTTTTTCTTCCCTTTACTACCAATTAAATCCATTCTTCTTCATCTATAGATGTTGAAGCCTTGAGGTCTAGGAAGTTGGAGGAGCATCCGAGGTGGAATCAGAAGAACCGACGTTGGTTAGGAAGGGGCAATCCCTAATCCTATGGTTGAGACTTTGGCAATGGAAACATGCATTTCAAAGGTTGATATACCTAATTGGGTTGAGAAATGACTTTTGGGCCGACTTTGATAAAAACTTGCTCATGAACCTTTTGGGATAATTTAACTCAAACACTCACATGTTTTTGAAGTCGAGGGGTAAAGAAATGCTTGGACTTGTGGCAAATAAACTGCCCAAGGGTAGGTTAATGTAATTATGGAAGTCCTTGTATTGCATAGAAAGGCCTATAAATTCAACCCAAACAAGACAATCAAGTTGAGTAGCTTCATTAATTGAAAAAGACTCGTACCATTCAGATAATACCACAAGGGTATTCTAACACATATAGGGGCGACACATGCCTTTAAGGCATAATTCTTCTCTTTGAAAGAGAATTTGACGAAGCCTTTTGTCAAACTCTTAGTAGCTATACAAATCCTACTGTATGGCTTCCAAGCCTCTTCCAAGCCTTTCTAGCCTAGGCCTTAATAATAGACTCAAGGTGGACTCTACTTATAAAGTRGCCCAAGAGGGTTTGATACYTTAAACCTTCATAGACAATACTAATAGCATATTCATTGACATGAATTTCAATAGAGATTTCATCAGAAGGAATCTTGGTAGCTTGTGATAAACTTTTGGCACACACTTGTAAGGGACCTTTTGGGCACCATTGTTGATATTGGTATTGACTTTAGTAAAAAAACCTTGCAGCACTTGCATTGCAATATTAAACGGTGGGGTGGCCATTTGGCATCCTCAAGCATCATGGTGGTCGAGAAAGAGCTTGTAAGCTAGATCAAGACAGTAAAAGTTGTTAGATGCAGTCATCATGTCAATTAGATGGCTGATAATTGCGTCTAGGACAGTCAACCTTGCAAGATCATATACACAGACTCTCCTAAAGCTAACCCTAGCAGAGGTCTCTTCTCAACTTCCAACTTCAAAAGTGTCGTACATGAGCTATTTTATCTGTAATCTCATTAGTTTCATGTTTGAGTTATTAATGACTCATAACTAAGTTAGTCGAGAGTTGTTAGTTATTCATATCAATGAATCATTTTTTAGTTAGTTGAGAGTTGTTATTTAAACTCATTAATGACTCACCACTAATTTAGTCCAGGGTTGTTAGTTGAGATTTGCATTAGAAGGGCTCTCTCCCCTCACTTGTAATCATTCATCCCATAAGCTATTATCAATCAAAAACATACTACTTTTTTGAATATTATTTACATGGAGATTTCTTCCTCCATGTTTTAGGAATTTCAGTTACATTCCAAGCCTGGGTGTGCAGGTGCCCCCACGGTCTGTTCTCTAAGCTCTTTCATTTTTGTTTATTGTTGTGGCCATTCAGGGTTCTGGAACACTTGAGTCAAAGTTGCATTGCAATGTTGAAAAATCCTTGGTTTCATCATTCATGTGAAAATAAAGCACATTAAGTTGCAATACCATTAGTTTTCTTTGCCGATGTAAATATTTTTCTATGAATATAAGACATATTTCTACAAAAAAAAACTGTTATGTCCATGAACAAGTTGATTGACAGACTTTGCAGATGAAATTTTGTGAGACTGAGAAGATCGTCAGTGATGCATTGACAAAATCCTTGTCGAAGAATAAGTTAGAATATTGCAGAGATGGCTTTGGGGCAAACTCARTTGGACTAGTTCATAGGTCTAAAGATTTGACTGAGAGGGAGTGTTGAATAAATAGTATGCAATGTTTATTGTTTTGTCAGAATTGCAAGTTGTAGTAGCTTTGACATGTAATGGTTCTGTCATAAAGATCTGTAACTTTTGTAACAACTACGTTATGGAAAGATCTATAATTACTGTAACAGCTGCAACAGCTTTTGATTCCACCTGAATTTGTACAGATGTAATTGCCTATTTCGGATTCTTGAGTTATATCTTTGGGTGGTATAGATACTTGTATTTGGAATTGTCCACAGTGAGAGAGTTTAGTGTTTTGTTTTTGCCTCTAAGTTTACAGTGTTTTTATGGTTAGTAAAAAAAATGGAAGGGCTTTCTATCCTCCAAAATTCTTGTCTGGATTTTACTGTGTGGGTTTTGTTTTTATTTGTTCTTCTGATACCTCTATGCACTCCATACTGTTTTTTAAGATTTCACTTCTGTAATTGCCAAAGTGACAGATACGCAACAACTAAACTTTTGTCTGATGTGCATTCTGACCATTTTCATTGGTTATTCTTGCCAGGCAGGAGGGGCTTCATCCCCACAGACATTGTCTGTACTTGTACCTTGCATGTTAGACACTCTGCAAAGTAATGACTGGACAGCTCGTAAAGCTGCAGCGGGAGGCTTTTGCATGCATGGCTTTGAGGCTTGGTCCCTTGCTATCATCCTTCAAATCATCTTGCATTGCAGCCTTGGAAGCATGTCGCTTTGACAAGGTTCAAATTGCTTAACTCATTTCCTTTCCGCATTTCAATGTTTTTCGTACCTTAAAATAAAGCTTGGTCAATGTGAAATATCCTCATAACTGGTCTAAATACCTTGAAATAGGTAAAACCAGTAAGAGACACTATTGTGCAGACCTTACAGGCATGGAAGAGCATTCTAGATGCTGAAGTTTCTTCCCCACAGACTGAAAGCGGATCATTGAAAAAGGGTATTCTCTCTACATGTTTTTTTTCAAATACACACCCCATAAAATGTTGGAGGATGGAGCTGTGATGGTATTGAATTACACCTTCAATGTTGTTTTGATTTTTAGAGTTCCATTGGAATTAAAGATTTCTTTTGATTCCTCATTCTTTTGCAACTTCTCAAATTTCTGTTTGTATTTTCTTTCCTAGTTCATTTAGCTCATTTAGTTGTAGCTTCTTGCGCAAGATCTAATGACACCTCCAATCAATGGGCATCTTCTATGAAGTATCAGAGATGCTGTGTCTTTTGCATATTTAATTACTCATATCGATTACTTTCTTTTTTTGGAGCTTTTTCAAGGTCTGTTTTGATTTCATATTTTGCTGTTATGTCATGAATTGATAAATTTCATCTGACTGATTGATTCTATGACAAGGCACAGAGAAAAAGAGTGAAGAAGCCTTCACAGTAGATCTCAAATCAAAATTTCTAAGAAAAAGTGGTGGTGCTGTGACCAAATCTATGCCAGATAGTGTTTCTTTCAGGACTGTAAAAAGACGGGCTCCTTTAATTGACAGAAAGACGAATCTAGGTCTGCCTCACAAGAAGGATTGTAGAAAAAATGACACTTGGCATATTGAGGTAGCAGTTCCTCAAACTTGCCCTCCTATATCAGTTATTAACAGTGAAAATTTCAGTAATAGCTACAGTTTAGATGTTTCAGGAGTGAATGAAACTAGAGATTCAAATACAAATACATATGATGSTTTAAGATTCAGAGATACAGAGGTATTCAGGAACACAGAATCTTCTTCAAGGCTGTCAGATGAGAGCCGTTCTAGTTGTGAAACAAAATGCATCTTGGCTGAAAAACCTTCTGAAGGAACTAGATCATCGAGAGACAGAACACCGGATGGCAACTGCAAGTCTATAGCTGAGTTGCCTTCTCCTCATAAGACCCCTTTTGAGAAAAGGAACAATGACAATCAGTGCCCTGATTCTCTAACTGCTGAAACAAGCACTGGAAGCAGCACAAACTTTGGAGGTGGTTTCAAATCAAGCAATGCAGATGACCTGGCATTCATTCGTAAGCAATTATTTCAGATTGACAATCAGCAATCCAAGCTAATGGAGCTTTTACAGGTAGAATCTTTGCGGATTTCCCATTACATTGACTGGATTCTTTCACTTAATACTGTTGAGTCCAAATAATAACCTTCAAAAGCAGCATGCATTTTCTGAAGTTCATAGAATTAATATGTCCATTGCAGGCCTTATATTTGCATATTCCATRCAATTTGTGAAAACTTGTCTCAACCTACCTTTACTTTCTATTCACAAGCAATTGCATTTCATGAGTTTKGAATGATGTGATCAATCTCAATTCTTTGTGATTTTTAGTTTTCTGTGTAACCCACTGATTTAAGAATGTAATTGCATTGTCCGTCAAAGAATTGAAGCATTTTCAAAAGCAGCAGAGGATAAACAGGCTATGTTGCTTTAATTGTTATTTTTTGTATTTGTTGTATCAGGTCTTCATGGGAAGCTCATTGGACAGCATATGTACCTTGGAAACAAGGGTGCACGGTTTGGAAAGGATCATTTATGAAATGCTCAGGATCTGGCTGCTGTATCCTTAGGTAGGCCGTCATGTGTGGAAGGTGGAACTGGAAACAAGCTCTTATGTTGTACACCCCTAGGTGCTGAGATGGTCAGGTCCAAGCTTTGGAAAAGAAATGTAGGTGCAGGTGCAGGTGTTTACCCACCTTCACCTTCAAGACCGCTTGGTTCTTCATCAGATACCCCCCTTGCTTCTTCAACACGTAGTAAATCAGTGCAAGAAGGGTCGTACAAATGTGAGTTTGGCACAAAAGATGGTTGGGAAAACTCTCCATATAGACAGGAGCAAAGTGGCTTTAAGGTGAAGCCCCTGGTGGATGATGATGATGCTTGGGAAATGTCATTTAGAGGAGGATACGATGAAAATGATTCTCCACATTCAGACGGTTCTCACACTCAGAGGCCTATGCCAAATAATAGAAACTAGTAGAAAGTCAATCATTACCAGTAGACAAAAATTCATGGGTAGGAAATTTTGGAAAGGAATATTCCAGAGCCAGAGCCAGAGCCAGAGCCAGAGCCAAGATTAGAAGTTGGCTAACTTTGAAAGACGAAGCTTCTTCTAATTTGTCTGGTACAAATTTTACAAGAGAAGATATACCACCAAAGATGTCGGTAAGCAGAAATTATTTAGGGTCAAACATACCAGGGATGAGCTCTTCTATTCGATCAAGCTACGAAAATGGTCGTTTTTGGAGTGTTTGGAGACGTGTTGTAGAATATCTATGTGCCGAGGATGTAGACTCAGCGTATGTTGAGGTATTGTGTTCTGGTGATGATCTATTATTGATTCAACTCATGAAACGGACTGGTCCTGTTCTGGAAAGCTTATCACAGGGGACAACCATTGAAATCCTTGAAATTGTCACGGGACTCTTGCTGGAGCACAAATTCTTAGACACTATAATTCCTTGGCTTCAACAGGTTAGGTTTTCTTTTAGCTTCTTATTCCCATTCTCTCCATAGTAGTCTATTTTCGTGTCTTTAAGAGTTTTTTATCATACTCAAGTTTGCATGTGATGTTCCACAAACAAAAATAATCAGTGGTTGTGGTTGTTACGCATGCTGTATGATCATGATCAGGTGGCTGACTTGATTTCAAGCAATGGGCCGGATTACCTTGGTCTATCTCGTGATCAAAAAATGAAAACTTTGTCTACACTACGGGAAGCATCATGTATGCATTTCTCTCAATTTTCCAGCCGGAAGTCTGTCACTCAGCTTGCATCCAAGCTGGCTGATGTCTGGGCAACAGATTTGAAATCCAGCTGAAGTATATGAAAAAACACTACTCATATTCAATAACTCCTTGAGCTCTTTATTAGCTTAAGTACGAGCCCGTACTAGTAGTACTCCTACTACTTTCCATATATCGACAACCACAACAACAAGACACCATAATATTTGATTTTGTGGCACCTGCACTTTCCTGTCTAGTCATCAATATTAGTTATTGTGTGGATTTCCACCAGCAATTCTTTTGATTTTGGTTACTGGAAGAAATTTAGGAGTCTTCCAATTTCTCAAATTGATCGGCCTAATTTTTATCATTCTAATTTCATCTGGTTTCTTTCTCGGAAACCAGTGTTGAGCGGAGCTTTTCTGGTTGTAAGTTTAATAATTGTTGCGCGGTGCAAACGGCTAACTTAGTGACTAAGAACGATTTTATAAAGATAGAGGATATGAGCTGGTAAGTAATTTCTACTTTTTGATTAATTGAACAATGAGTTATCCACTTATAATTATGATTATTGATGGATTTGCAAGTTATTTAAAATACCTTTTAATTGTGATGTCTATGTTTCTGTCTCTAGTTGTGGCTATGGCTAATAAAATGATTCCACTAGTATTTATTTGGTTGTATATCTATGTATTACTTTGCATCTCTGAAAATCCTTGGACACATTTTGTATTCTAAACCTTTTATGGGTTGGGCCGACTCTCCTGAATATAACTAAAGAGATAGTTAAAGTTAGTTGGAAGATATGACCACAAACAAAATAAAAATTAAATAAATAATGGGAGGCAACTTACATCTATGAGAAAATGAAAATTGACCTAACTTGGAAGCAAGCCGACTAAGCCAAATTTGTATTAATGTTTATTAATTCCTTTGTTTTTCGTTTAAACAATTGTATATGACGTTTATTTTGGGAAAGTTAAGTGAACAATTTTGAAATGTATGGTTGCTTTTTAAACCACATGCAAGTTCTAAAAAGATTTAGCTAGTGATACTAGACTAGAGTACCATTGAACTAGAATAAAACACTAGTAAGACACGTGCTGTCTTATTGACAACGACAATAATGTTATCAAGCATTAACTTGATCAACTTGATCTCAACATTAGATTAGGTTGATTTCTATATTAGTTTAAGATGGTGATACTGTCAACTCTCAACATTCAAGATATAAAGTTTGAAGTGCATGACATCCAAAACAAACTAATTGAAAACCATACAACAAACAATGACAACAATCCTTCAAATTTAAGTAATTGCCTTTCAACATATTACAATGACAACAATCCTTCAAATTTAAGTAATTGCCTTTCAACATATTTGTCTTAACAATATACATGGGAATTTTATTTTTAGCATGTTACACTTACGACTTTTTTTTCTAGATTTCATAATTATCTTTAATTTGATAACACAAGTTAAATATATTTTAATTTTATTGGAAAAATTAGTCTTTAATGCAAGTAACCTTTTACATTAAGAAATTGGGAGAAATTTCTAAAATGGCTATTCTATTGGTTGGTTTTACTCTAAACATAGGTAAAAGATGCGCAAATAATATTGATCAGTAGTTTTTAAAGTAAACTAGAGGTTAAATCTAATTTCATTGAGGAAGATATTAATTTTTAAAGTAAACTAGAGGTTAAATCTAATTTCACTGAGGAATATATTTACAAATTAAATAATTAATTGTCGAGCAAGCACACATGATTGGAGTAGAGTGTATATGTGTCATTGTTATGTTGATTAGATGAATGATTTGATATATATAAGCTTAAAAATGATGTTATGTAATGTATATGGGCAATACACTAAATATCTTGTGTTAAGTTGTGAACTAGAAAGTAAATTATAAATATTTTTGCAGGGAAGTTCATAAAATTGAATCAATTTTGTAGGTAATATGTTGGACTAGAGTGCATGTGTCATTGTTATGTCTATTAAAGGAATGATTTGATATATATAAGCTTAAAAATGATGTTATGTAATATATATGGACAATACACTAAATAACTTGTGTTAAGGTGTGTACTATAAAGTAAATTATAAATATTCTTAATTTGATTTAAATTTAGTTTTAACAAAGAAAATGTTAACAATCTTCTTGAGCAATATGGACTTATTATTAACATTCGGATGGTTTTATCCATCTATTTTTATATTAACCGAATCTCTTTATAAATTAATTATGAAGCGCTTGTTTTTAAGACATATTACTTGTACTAATTTCATTTTTAATGGATTCAAAATTTTCTAACTTTTCACTAGTAAAGTCACTGCAAATATGAAAGGCACAAAAGTTATGACTTTTTTTTTATCTTATAACATGAAATATGTTAAGGTAAGAAATTATTAATGAACTTAGAAGGAGATGGGAGATTGATAGGTTATGATTTTTTTTCATATTGTAACATGAAATATGTTAAAGTAAGAAATTAATAATGAACTTAGAAGGAGATGTGAGATTGATACAATAGTGGATTGAAATAAGTGAGGGACATTAGGAAATAAACATTTTATGGAATATGTGTTGAAATATTATGGTTCTTATAGGAGGAAAATGATTTACAATGGTAGATTGTGGATACACATCTTTCAAGGATGAAGGAATCACATAAGAAGAAAAAGAGGAAAGAATGTGAATAGAATGATTTCGTTATTAAGAAGTACAACTTAAATTTCAATTAGCGCAAGTATAGATACATTTTGGAATAGTTTTTAAAGTAAGAGTTCTTTATAGTGTTTGGACAATGAAGGCAAGTAATTATTGTATCCCTTGGCGGAAGAACTCAAGACTCTTCTAATAGATAGTTTTTACATACACAATACTAATATTTATTATTTGACATCTTTATATGAATTGGGAATTTGTTTGTATAAACAAAAGTTTGTGCATAATTTGCGTTGGAAGGGGATGTTTTCAACACTGCCCTGTCTTTCCTTGACCATCACCAATTAATTTAGAGAGCTTGGGCTAATGTTAATAATGGGCGAGATTACTTGCACTTATGGGAAATTGAACCTGGCCAAATCAATTGTTCCATGAACTTATTAGTTTCCAAAAGTCAATTGGTGTGATGTCAATTACCAGGTGGATAGGAACGGAGAAATGTATTACATCAGGAACATACTATCCTAGAAAAGGACATGTTCATGATGTACAACATGTTCAGATCCCATAGCTACAAGCTAGTCATGACGAAAATAAACAACTTTACTAGCAATTATTGGAAAGTAGAAAGATCATAGGACGCTTACAAGATGAAATTGAAACCTTGAAAGTACAAAAAACTCAACGATTATAGGTAGCCAAGTCAACTACAATGCAAACTTCTCCATTAGACCCAACATAGGGTTTATCAGAAGCCATCCCTAATTTGAGTGTGAAGGAGATAGAGTTGGGCACTGTGATAAACCAACTCAAACAAAGAGGTGCCAAGGTAGCAGAAATGGAAGATTAGGTGAAGAGAAGAGAAGTACTTTTGGCACAAGTTAATGCTGCTACAGAGGAATCTTAGAAGGAAGCAAAAAAAATGAAGGCACGGGTGATAGGGAGACTAGCCATTAAAGGAGATAAGCATAACATTCTGGATGATATAGCTAACACAATTTTTAAGAATTGGTCTTATTTTACCTTGGTGCAGGATGAGCTTGATCTAATCACCTTAGTCTTCAAAGACATAAAAAGAACAACATTTGAGTTGGAGAATAAACTTGATTTGGCAGTTGATATAATAAAGTTATTGAACAACATAACTAAAGAGGAGTTGAAGGATTTGCAAGTCAATGATAGAACTAGCATTGTATTGGATGCTAAAAGAGTCATTACAAAAAGGATATTGCTATAAAATGTGAAAAATATGGGCCATGATCTTATGAGGGAAATCTCTACTTTCAAGAATATTTTTAGTGATGTCATCAAGCATGGATTACCATAGTTCTGGAATGGAAATGGGGATTTGTATCCAAGGAAAAATGATCATAAGCTATTAGGAGGAACAATGACATCAAGTTCGAAAAACTCGATGGCACTTTGAAGGGGCAAGATGTAGTAGAATTGTTGGTAAGGGATTTTGAGCTATTGCACAATCTGAAAATGATTTTTAGGAATTTATCTCCCCCAGTTTATGAACAATACACTAATTTGAACGAGGCAGTAAGAAACATGAATGATCATAAGTATCCCATGGGAAAAGATTAGAAAAGAATGTGTCAATTTGCTAAATTACCATTGGGAAGACAAGGTGAATTGAGTGGCACACACCCAATGATCTGGATTTAAGAGGATGCGAAATGAAACACAGAAATATGAAAAAAGCATAGAGATACAATCATACTCAATTTCTGTTAAAAATGAAATATGCAGAGACTATAAAAGAAAATACAGAGTGAAACGAACTCACTAGAATGGTGGTAGCTTATCTCTGAGAAGGGATTTGACTACTACACTCATTCGAAAGAAGATGGTTACAATGAGGCTCCAAAGGCCTTTTTAACATAAAGCATAAATTAGAAAACCCTAAACATCCAAAACCCCAACCCCGGAAGATGAAACACCAAAAGGTTTGTGGGCCCCGATGGGGGTAGTTGATATGTCAACTTCCCGAGGGTGTAAATTTTGCATATGATCTCCGTTTGGGGGGATCGGTACCCCATCAGAAAGGTCTAATCAAGGAGTACACACTCCAAACGGCCCAATACAAGTCTCCGAAATCTATTTGGTGCTTCCACATAAAAAAAACATCGTTTAGGGCCTCAAAATTTTGGGAGTTGAAAAATTGTAGAAAAAATTTCCAGATGGAAATTGTATTTTGAGCCAGTAGAATAGGTGGGCGACGAAGGATGTCCACCTGGATTAGTCCTTCCCTATTAGGAAGCAATTGTCTCCATTGCATTGAGTTCCCCCATCAAATGGGAAAACATCTATTGAACTTGACGCTTGGTGAGCCACTTTCTTTGGTGCAGTAGTCGCCCTTTTTTAACAACTAAATAGAGTTGGATATTCTATTGGTGGGTGCCCTTAATCTCCGTGTCCATGATCCGATCAATGGTTTCCTGATCCATGTAGTTAGGGTTGAGCTCTGTAGGTGTCAGCTGCTCTGCCACTTACAATATGTCGAGTAGTGGTGTAAAATATGGTCGAAGGAGGTCCACATTGAATACTGGGTGTAAGCCAAGTAACAAGGGGAATACTTAAGTCAAAAGAATTGTCGCCCATAGCCTTGGTGATGGTGTAAAGTCCATAGCAAAGTGGACGCAGATTCTGTTGGGGTCCTGTAAAGGCACTATTTCTGTAAATGCAACCAAACCTTGTCGCCTACCCGAAACTTGTGGGGAACCTGATGTTGATCATGGCGTTGCTTGTACTTTGCATTGCCTTTTTGAAAAATATCATGGACCTATTGGCGGATGTGCTGAATCCGTTAAATTAATTTGGTGGCCTTGCCAGACTTAGATTGAGCATGGGAAGATTCTTCCTGTGTGGATGCAAGGGGCAATGCTACATCAATATGGCCCAAAGGTGGAAAGCCCATGCCCACCTGAAAAACAATGTGGCTGTTCGAGCTTTGGAGGGCTCTGTTGTAGTTGTGTTGGACATAAGGAAGGCTCTCAAACCATGTGCATGGATTCTTGGAGTTGTACATGCTCAAGAGATGCACGATCATCCTATTGACGACCTTTGTTTGTCCATCCGTTTGAGGGTGGAAGGGAGTGGTTTTGGTGAGCTTGGTGTCCAACAAATACTAGACGCTCGACTAAAATGTGCTCAATAATATACTTTCCTAATATGATATGATGGTTTGTGGTAGTCCAAAGTGTACCCATACACACTGAAAGAAGAGCTTGGTAGTGTCCTCGACCATGATACTCTTCTTGTAGGCAGTCATAATGGCCATCTTAAAGAATAGATCAACAACCACGAATACACAGTCATTTCCTTGCTTGGTGGAGGGGAGACCTGACATGTAGTTCATCGAGATGGATTCCTAGGGACCATCGGGAGTAGGCAGAGGGGTGTACAGTCCTTGTTTTTCAATGGCTGTCTTGGCAATGAAGTAGGTAGTATAGGATTTGATATACTAACTAACATCATGTCATAGGTTCAACCAATGTAAATACTTATGTAGTACTTCCACTGTATTCTCCACGCCAAAGTGTCCTGCCGCCCGATTGTAGTGGGTTTCCCAAATCAACTTCACATGCTCACTTGAAGGAATAAAAAGATGAAGTAGATGGCATAACAATCCATCTTGAAGATGGAAGTTGGAAACAACCATGCCTATTCCCAACATCTGGTGGGTCATAGCGAATTCATGATCACTGTCATAGAGATGGGACCACCCAAAGGTCTCGTGCCCGCAACCGTTGAGCACCATGGTTAGTGATACAACTGGAGGTTGAATGAAACAACCAACAACATGATTGGTGCTCCCTTTATAATACTTAATTTTGAGGTGAAACTGCTGCAAGTATGTGGACCACTTTTGATGGTGGTCATTCTACAATTKTCCTCATGTCTGCATGAACTACAAAGGCTTGTGATGAATATGGATGACTGCCTCCTTCCCCATAATGTAACTTCCATTGGCAATAGACTTGTATGATGAAATACATTTCTTTGTCAYAGGTGGGGTACTTACATACAACAWCTTAGAGTGTCTCACTATGATACTCCACCGAATGATCAGGTTGAGTGAGAAGGGAACCAACAACATAATCAAAAGCATCTGTCTCAATCTCAAATGGTTGTTGTATATTGGGTAAGGTGAGCACYGGGGCTAAGAATAAGCGATGTTTCAAATCATCAAAKGATTTCTACTATGGTCTGCCCCACACAAATTTGGCTTTTCAACCACCCTTMATCACTTGGTTAAGAGCCCATGCAATATGGGAGAACCCCAATACGAATCTACGATAGAAGTTGGCAAGGCCCAAGAAGCTCCGAAGCTCAATAAGTTTTCTCGGGGTTGTCTAGTCATGAATGAATTGCATCTTGGCTAGATCAACATGCACACCATGCTCATCTACAATGTATCCAATGTATTGGACCTTGTTCATGCCAAAGGAGAATTTATCTAAGTTATCATATAACTTGTGTTGCCACAAAGTGTGCAGGACCTACTGAATGTGCTGTAAGTGTTCTGCCCAACTCTTGTTGAAGACGAGGATGTCATCCAGATATATAACCAAAAAGGAACTGGTGAAGGGAGGCAATATGTCATCTTTCAACCTCATGAAAGTTGTTGGGGCATTCGCCAAGCCAAAGGGAACGACCAACCACTCGAAAATACCTTCTTTATACTTGAAATAAGTCTCCCATACATAAGTCTATTCTATGTGGACCTCGTGGTAGCTGGACTTCAGATCAATATTACTAAAGTACCTGGCCCCCTTGAGTTGGTCGAGAAGGTTGTCAATTGAGGGAATTGAGTAGCGGTTCCTGACTGTGATTTTGTTCAGAGCTCTGTAATCAATATAGTTTCACCAGGTCCCATATTTCTTATGTACGAGCACAATTGGGATTCTGCAGGGTGAGGATCTTGGTCGAATGTTCCCTTTTTAGAGAATCTCTTGAATCCGATGGTTGATTTCCTCATTTTCCAGGAGAGAGTGTCAATACATTGTCCCATTAGGAAAAGGTGTTCTAGGGGTCATCTCAATTGAATGCTTGAATTGAAAGTGTAGAGGTATCCCGATAGGTGAGGTGAAGATATCCCGATATTCTTACATGACTTTGTCCACTTGCTTTTGTTTCGTAGAGGAACCCTTTGCAGAGGCCATGGATGTGGCAGTGACCTTCCACTCTTTCTTAGAGAAGATCATGAAGAGGAAACATTTATCAGTATGGAGGATGACCTTCTTGCAATGCTTAGCTAGGATCGAAGAAATTGTGGTAGGTGGAGCTACCTCCGTTATAATGTAGAATTGTCTGCCCACAATAAGAATGAGACTATGAGGTCTAGAATCATATACAACATGATGTTTCCAGATATATGGCTGGCCTAAAAGAACATCACAAACTTCAAGTGGGAAAACATCATACAATACCTCATCCTTGAAGGGTTTGATGACATATGGTATGCGATGTTGTTGACTGATGTGGGGATCTTGTCCTTGGCTGAGCCACCCGATGTTGTACGATTTCGGATGTGGTTTTGTCGGAAGCTCCAACCACTTGATGACCTCTGCTAAGATGAGTTTATTTTGGCTTCCACTATTAACAATGAAATGTAGTAGAGCACCTTTAACACACATCTACGAGTGAAAAAAATGCTCTCCTTCCTCTAGATCTTCTGCTTCGTTTGGATGGATCTTGGTGGTAGTAACTATGTCACTGGGTTCTGCATCAATGATCTGCTTCTCATTGTCTGGCTCTGAATTAGAGTCAGAGCTTGGATATGACTATGAGGCTTTTAGCTCGTCCACTAATGACTGCTTCGAGCAACATTCATCGTGTTGTGCCTGGGAATTTTATGGAAGTAGCACCACTTCCCAGTGTATTTTTTTGTCTTCCCATTACCCTTCTTTGTTTATGTATTAGTCTCGTTGTTATGAGGTTTTCCATCCTTGCTTTGTCCTTTGTTCTATGTGTTGGGGATTTCTTTTCCCAATATCTGTTGTGATGCATTCATAAATACAAACTCTCGCTCAAAATTATATAAGACACCCTGAGAAACTTGAATCACTCAAATTGCAAGTGTGTTAAGACATTGGTATGCATTTTCTATCATACCCTGGTTTCATGCATTTTTAAACATTTTTCCCTTTATTCATTTTTTTTTCATTTACAAGGTAGTTTTTAACCTTTATGCATAGTAGAGGGTTTTTGGTTTGAAAATGCACAAATAAAGGTATGGAAAGATTTAAAATGATAAAATACAAACTCCACAAATTTAATCACTCAATTTGGAGGTCATATGAGTCATATGCATGGATTTTATAGTAATCTAGTTTTAACCTCCATTTTACAAAAAATATTGAATTTGGGTTCAGGTAGAAGTCCTTTTTCATTTGAAAATGCAGTTTAGATGATATAGATAGATTTAGAATGTTATTAACTTYACCCCARAACTTATATCACTAAATTTGGAGCTATATAGAAGCATGTGSATGYATTTCCATTAGGGCACTTTTTACGGATTTGGTCTCTCAATTTGCAAGGTAGATTTTGYCTCTTTTACACAACAACCACTTTTATGTTTGCAAACACAAAACTAGATATGCATACATGTGTAAAATTATCTAATACACCTTTACAAAACTTGAATAACTCAAATTTCAAGTGTGTTAAGACTTGGGCGTGCATTTCTCATCATGCCTTGTTTTCATGTATTTTTAAGCGTCTTTCCCTTTATGCATTTTTTTTGCATTTACAAGGTAGTTTTTAACCTTTATGCACAATAGAGGGTTTTTGGTTTGAAAATGCACAACTAAAGGTATGAAAAGATGTAAAATGCTAAAATACAAAATCCACAAATTTAATCACTCAATTTTGAGTTCATATGAGTTTAAGGCATGCATTTTATAATAATCTAGTTTTACCCTGCATTTTACAAAAAATCTTAAATTTGGGTTATAGGTAGAAATGCTTTTTGTTTTGAAAATGCACTATATATATATATA
>JASDQU010215749.1:0-18190 GCA_032191745.1 Picea mariana
TTTGAACCAAGAGCTGCAGTGTTGATTCGGAGAGAGCCTGTGTCAAATTCGAAAAGTTGATGCATCCTTTATATGACAGAGTGAGCCTGTGCATGGAGTCCTTGTCCTGAAGCCGTGACTGTGAGACCATCCTATGATTGCTGAACCAGTTTGGGAAAGCCTGTGTCTGTTTTTCTGTGGGTTGTTGTGGCCACGCAGTGTTGGACTGCATGTGGGTTGTTGGCCAGTTGTTCAACACTCTCTTTAGGTGAGAGAGGTGATTGAGGCTGGAAGAACAGGTTGTTGGCCTATGAGAGATTCTCTCCAGGTGAGAGAGTGTGCAGAGGAAGGAGAGAACTCCTGGAAGGAACCCTATAACTGCCACAGAGCTCGGAGACTTTCGGTCTGGTCTGTTGCTGTAACGCAAGGCAAGGGAGGTTAGTAGCTGAAGGACTGTCTAGGTGGCAGAGAAGGTGTATACTCCTGGGGTGGAACAGGCATGTGGGGAAGGAGCGTCTGTGGGTAGTAAGCATGAGTGGTTCCTGGGAGTGAATTCCTTCCTTGTGACTATGTGTTTTTTTCCCTATAACCTCAGCCTAGCCTAGGATTCCTTGTCTTGGGGTGGAGTTTAGTCCCAGCTCGAGGGTGACCCACTGTTAATTTGATGAGCAGTGCGGTCTAAGGCTAGGAGGTTCGTGGAAGGCCTGCACTTGGTTGGTGGAACTGCCACTGTTTCAAAGATAAGTACCAGATGATGCTTTAATTATTKTTTTTGTATCTCTGTGTATTATAATTATCATGTATTMTRYTGTGCATTTGGAKTCATGTTATTKCSATGGATTATTTATGTTAGTAATAATTCTTATGCTTACTCTGAGCTTAAATGTATTTATTTGCTTAAATGCATGTGGATTATATAATGCATGTATGAGTTATGCAAAAGGTGTGTACAGATTGGTAACAAAGGGCGATAAAAGCCTTGGCAATAAAAAGGTGTGCTACATGAACGTTGTGTGTTTTTTGGTTTAATTGATAATTTTCATTCATGTCTTAATACATGTTTTTAGATGCAAGTTAAATTATGGGCCTGTTATCCCTTGGTTTATTTTAGATGTATAGGGGTATTTTTAAATTTGTTTTAAAAGGATAAGTCATTTTCCACAATGATGGCACTCAACATGGAGGCTGGGTACATTATATATTGGTATCAGAGACGCAGGTTCAACAAAGACCCTGCATGGGTCAAACTCGGCAAGAAGAAGTTGAATTTGCAGAATTAAATCTTAGAGGATGTTTGCAAATTATTTGTCAAAATTATTCCACTGAAATTGGGGGAAAATTCATGAAGAATTTGAGGAAATTGAGATGAGGGGTTAAAACCCTAAATTTTACCCTCTGTTTGAGGGTTTTCA
The DNA here is from genome assembly GCA_032191745.1 of Picea mariana. Classification (NCBI taxonomy): domain Eukaryota; kingdom Viridiplantae; phylum Streptophyta; class Pinopsida; order Pinales; family Pinaceae; genus Picea; species Picea mariana. Next base: position 1,392 of record JASDQU010215749.1, read on the forward strand.
GTCTTGGAATGGGCCAAATTTTGGATTTACAGGATATCCATGGTGAAATTGGGCAAAATCCCCAATTTTTGTAGTGAAATTCATTGAGAGATCGACACCGGAGTGTTGGAAAAGAGGTCGAATTGACATGGACAGGGATGAAATTGGCCATATGAAGTGAATTACAGATCTCCCATGATGTTTGGGGATTTTTTTTTAATTTAGGCTTTTTTTTTAATTTTGGGAAATTTTGAATTTTGGAAAATTTGGGTAATTTTTCGTACCATGACGTCAACATGACATGGAAAGCACATGGTTAGTGACATGGAAGTGTTGACATATAAATCCATGGTTGTAGGTTGGTTGCATATTAGCAGTCAATGCAAGGCAATGATGGTAGGGAAACCAACAAGGTAGTATCGACCGATACCATAAGTGGTATAACAGGGGTAGCAAAGTGGTTTTCAGAACGATCATTGGGGGAAGTGACATGGAAGTGTTGACATATAAATCCATGGCTGTAGGTTGGTTTCATATTAGCAGTCAATGGAAGGCCATGATTGTAGGGAAACCAACAAGGTAGTATCGACCGATACCATAAGTGGTATAACAGGGGTAGCAAAGTGGTTTTCAGAACGATCATTGGGGATGCGAAACTAGTGAAAATGCACCACATATCAGGGTAGTTTTATAGTGTTACTTTTCAGAGAGGGTATTAACCCTTGCACATGTTGGCGATGTGACATGGACCCTCCTCCATTGATCTCCCCTAATCTCCACCGTCATATCCATGCAGCATGCAAGTTTGCACATCGCATCAGAGAGGGGGTGTTAACCCTCGAGCATGTTAGCGATGCAAAATATGTGTGGTTCGTCGATCTCCCCATCATATCCACCATTGGATTGAGGACCTGTCCATCCCCATGACTAATGAAAGGGTTCCATGTGGGCAGCTGGTGCGGGTGAGCCCACAAATAAAAATATTTTATTGTTTATAAAATGTATTAAAGGAAGGAAAGAGGAGAGAGAGAGGAGTGAGGTGATAAAGGATGATGGGGCAGGGCCAAGGTGGGAAATAGGGTTTCATGGAATCACCTTAGGTTTCCATGTGGACCCCGAATTCCACATCAAGAGCCATGTTAGAAAATATGACACATAGGCAAAATTGTCCTATAGTCTTAAAAAATTTAACTCTGGAGCCATTTTCGTATTTTGGCCCTAGCAAGAGCATAATACCTCAGAAGAAGATAAGAATTTATTGGTTTTTTCCGTATTGTTGAGGGGTACAAAAATTCCAGAGGGACACTGGCCAATTACGCACTGATTTTTTAGAATATGCAAATTACATGTTTTTAAATATCAGGGTCAAGCTCAGTGGCAGGAACACAATTACTATTGAAACTTGTACAGAGTGTCAGAGAAGTAGACATGGAGATATTTTGTGAAGGAATTTGTTGAATTCTAAGGATTTTGGAATGGAGGTGCCAAAATAGGGAAAAATCCATTATATCGAGCCTCTTTTTGGGGATTTTTGGGATTTTCAGAAGAGGAAAAGGTTTCCCAGATGACAAATTTAAAAATATTTATTTAGTCGAAATTTTGTATACTCATCAAGCCAGACAACTTTGGTTTAGTGAAGTTTTTCTAAAAGTGCATAGTTTTTGAGATAGCCAGTTTGGCTAAAACGTCTACAAAAGGGGGTGAAAAAGGACAAAGTTGTCATTTCCATATTGTTGCAAGTTTTAAATGGAGCATTAGATTGACAATATGAGAGTTGTTATGAAATCTATGCCATTATTATTATCTATGTCTCATACGAAAGTTTTTGTAGTTCCTGATAGATTTACTTCTACAAGTGACAGAAGTTGGTAGGGAAATGACATCAATGAAAACCAATGAAATTGACATCAATGACATTAACATCAGTTGACATCAATGACAACCAACTATCCAACAAGGTTGTGGGGTAGAGTTTGGATGATGTGTTGAGTCATTGGCTAGACCTCAAAACTCACCATGGTGGAATACATGACATGGATATATTGTATTTTGAAGTCAACGATAGGATGCATTGGGTAAATGTGGCCATGGGTATTGGAACATTGGTTTTATTTATTGGTAATGTTTACTGCATTATGAAACAATAGTTGGAAGTGATGTAAGTTTTAGATTAATATAATTTTAAAAATCACTTCATGGGTTGAATGCAAATGTTGCATTGAAATGATATTGTGCATGAAATAATAAAAAATTGTTTGGTTGTAATAAATTTGATGAAATTCTAGAAATAGTAGTATTAGATATGGCAATGATGTAAACCCATAACGAAGATTGATATATACAACTAGAAGAGACAAATATAATGAGCAGAAATCTCATGCTTGGGAAATTTTATTTTTCCTGTATTAAACATATTTGAGAAATCAATAATGGAAAATTGTTATGATATGTTACAATCTATCTGGCTGCATAGAAATTGAGAAAATTGTAGGGAGAATGGTATTGGATAGGGTGGGTATGTAATCCCGTAAGGAAGATAGATATCTATTACTACAAGAGCCAAACGTAATGAGAAGAAAAATCATGTTTGGGGAATTATGTTTTCCTGTATAAAACACATTTGAAAATTTTTAATTGAAAATTGTATGATGATGTCTCATATTGGTTTTATGCATATGATGCAGATGAGAGGATTTCCATAGGTCACAGGTTGCTAGTGGAATTCTAGCAGTAAGTTGGAATTCATTTGTGCAAGAACACCTTGGAAGATGATGGATCACTTGAGGAACTACATCACAATGAAAGGGATGCTTGAGCCTAAAGGGTGAGTAAATCAAGGAAGAAAAAACTCCAAAATCGAAGAGAATAAGCAAGTTGCTAGGCTTATAGAAGAACCAGGTTGTTAGGTCTGAAGAGTGAACCCATGTGTGGGAGTTTCACTATTAAAGAACTAGTTTGTTTGTCCTGAAAAATGAACTCCTATGTGAGTTGCACTACAACAACAAGGCTGCTATTGGTTATTTTTCCTATTAATTTTCCTAGAGACGATTCCATTGAGATCCCAATAGTGAGATTCGTGTTTTCCAAAGAGGTCCTTATAAATGAAGGGTACAACCTGATGGACTGAGAGCAGTGAAGGGGTGCATTCCTTGGGTCAGGATGGTATGTGGAAGAGAGTTGGTGGAAATCAGGATAACTTTAGGAGAAGACCAGTGGGTTATCTATATATGTTTTAGGGCCGGAGAACTTATGTATTTATTGTTTTTGGGCCAGAGTGCCTATGTATTTATATTTAGGTTGGAATTCTTGTGTGATGTTAGGTCGGAGAGAATATATGTTGATTAAAGGCCAGAGAGCCTAACATTGTAAAATGAATATACACTTGTGTGGTGCTTTGCACTAAGGATAGTGAAAAAATAAGGGGGAGGGGAATGCAACATACTTGGTTTTAATCCGCACAAATAATAATGTAATTATATAAATGCAAATTAGGATGGTGAGTTGATATGTTGGGGGAAGAGCCATATTGATTAATATGGATGAGGGCCATGGTACATTGAAATGATTAATAAAAGTAGTAATTATTTATTGCAATACAAGGGAGATGAAAACAATGGGGGGTTATGATTCCACAAGAGAGAGAGGGGTACAAGGGGGTGATTTTCATGGGTATTAATCCAAACCCACATTCCTGAGATTATTATCATTGTATAGCCTTATATTTTTTGTTGAGTTTTCCCAAAGCCAACCATTAAACTCATGTACGAGGGTGGATGTGAGGGTCACATCCCATAGTTATTGGGGGGCATGGGGATGAAGTACAATCAGCATTGGGCACAGTGAGTAGTCAGTTGGCTTGCAGAAAAGGAAATTCGTATGGAGAAAGGAGATAATATTTACATGCAATGTTTGGGTAGCAATAAAGGAGATGAGTGTCAGGAAGAGTACTAGACATGTTGTTCTTGAAGGCATACATGGTTTGGTTATGTTTTATGATGAGAAAGAGGCATGTGTGCCTATAAAAACAAGTTGTAAGCATGTGGTTTGTTTTCATGTTGAGGAAATGGATCAAGAGCCTTATGAATGTTGTTGTGAGCACTCTTGAAGAAACTGAGAGTTTCTGGAGTCCCCAACTGAGATATTCTTTGTCAATTCAGTGCACTAGAAGCCCTGATAAATGAATAGTACAACCCAATGGACTAAGAGAAATGAAGGGGTACATTCCATGGGTTGTGTAGGTTGTGGGGAAGAGAGTTGGTGGATTATAATTGTTATTGGAGTTTGGAACTTAGGTTTTGGGTTGTTGAGTGTGGAGAGTGGACAACGAGGAGGGATAGATCTCCTTGTGGACTCATAGCCTCAACTCGAGGGTGGACTGATGTTGATATTTGGAACAATAGCACCTATAGTTGATACGTTCATCCTTTGTATGCAACTAGTTTCTTAAGATTTATTAATAGATAAGTGTTATGTTGTTATTATTATAAATATTCCATTGTGTAAATAAATATTTGAATGTTGTGTGTTTGTTGGTTTAATTGAATAGTTGCATTCATGTCTTAATATATGTTGTTAGATGCATGTTAAATTATGGGTATGATACCCCTTGGGTTATTCTATATGTATGGGGGTATTTTTAAATTAGTTTTAGTAGGATAATTTGTTTCCCGCATTGATGGGACTCATCATGGAGGATGGGTATGTTACATATGCACTTCATTAGACAACTCATCCAGGATGGTGTTCTTAGCTTGAAGTATTTTCCAACTAAAGAGAAAATTGCAGAAATCTTCACTAAACCTTTGATATCACCTCATTTTCTTAAATTACGATTGATGCTTGGGGTGAAGGTAGTTGTTCTTGGGGGGTCATCTTAAGTTCTCCTTCTTTCATTTTTTTTTTTATGTTTTGTTTCTCTCTTTTTGGGAGGAGTTTTTTCCTATGGGTTTTTCTCCTTTTCTCCACTTATGAGAGTTTGTACATGGGAACCTTAGTAGGCCTAGTTTCTTGGACCCATTTTATTTCTTTGTTTACTGCCTAAATTTCACTTAAGGGGGGGTGTTAGTGTTATTTTCCAACACATTGTTGTTTTCCAATGCATATTTTTCCATTACATCCAACTAGCATTAGTTGTAAGCCCAAGTGTGATAGCTATCCATTGGGCCTCTTCCATTGCTATATATAGGAAATAATCTCTTGTATTTTACACACAATAGATCTAATAGATAAAACATTCTCTTCTAGTAGAAGGTTTTTGGGTTTTTTGCAGTTATCTTTTGTTCCTCAGATATTGTTTTTGAATATCTTCAAATATATCATCTTGTCATCATTAAAACTACTAGAAAAAGGTCATATATATATATAATCATCTATCCTTTAACCCTCTACATAAATCTTAGATACCATGTACAATTCTTCATGCTTGTGTGTTTAAATAAGTTAAATGGATAAATTCATTCGTTTTCTCAAACATTTAAAAAAAATGATGATTATGGTTGTTTTAAAATGGTTTAAAATTTGTAATAACAAGATTTATGATTAGTTTTTTTATTAATTAAATATAATTATAATTTTGAAAAAATTATTAATAATTTATGGATTTTTTTAAAGGAATTGAGTTTATGTATCTCATTCTTTATGTGTGTGTGTGTATTGGAAAAGAAGATCAACATTTGGACAGAAAACCATGGAAAAAGAGTTAAAGGCCAACATGGATTTAGGCGCTATCATTCAACTATGGAACACCTTGTTACACTTAAGATCATTAGGGAGGAGTGCTACAACAATAAATCTAATCACCTTTGTTTTTTTGTTGACTTTATAAAAAAAATTGACATAGTGCCAAGGACAAACCTTCGGAATAGGAAGGAAGTGCTAAAAGTTCTTTTCGAGTTGAGGGCTACTAAGAAAAGGTTGCATGAGCATGTTATTACCAATTTTAGGAAAATCAAGGGATAATCAAAAGAAATTAACTGTAAAATAGGATTCAAGCAAGGTTGTCCCTTCTCCCCTACCCTTTTTGGCATATACATTGACAAGTTAGAAGATTGTTTGGAAGAAGCAAGTTGTGTCATCCGAATATTCATTGGTATAGTCAACATTCCTCTTATGTATGCTTGTTGGAGAAGGACATTTTGGGACTAATTTGGGAATCACACAAGAGAAAACCACATGACAAGTTGGCTAAGGAGCAGTGCACGCGGAAGAAAGAAAGATAGTTAGCGCATTTTAGGGGTAAGTGAGTGCAAGGAGGAAGTTAGTTAGAATTTTTTTTCTATTTTGTAACGGGATAAGACATAATGTAAATGTATAAATATGAAAAGGGTTTTTGGGTAGAGAATATTTGGAGAGTGAGAACGAGTTAAGTGTGCACTGTATGCATGAATGAAAAGGGAATTTTGGGGGTAGAACTGATATATCACGTATGAGCACAGTGCACAAATTTTGTAAGAAATGATGATGAATTTTATAATAAGAAGCTTGTCATTGTGGAACTAGTCCATATTGGGTGAACCACATTAGAATATGGTGTCTTTGTGTCATGTTGTGATGTGTTTGGTTATTGTTCTATTTATTGCATGCACTTAATGTATGTTGGTCAATCTAAATATGTTATCATTTCTTATGAATCTACACACATAATGTATGGTATAATGAATGGATTTTAGGTCGAATGGTTATGATCAATGCCTCCCTTCCCTTCATGAATGTAGAAACCTATTTCCTATAGTACCCATATATACCTTGGTTGAGACTTCACCTACTTGTAGGTGATGCCGAAAGGGAGGACATCTTAAGGGTTTTGCTGGTGAATTAATGTTGAACCCTAGGTCTACCCATTGTGCACCAACAAATGGTTCTGTCATCAGGACCCAGATCTATTATTGAGGGGAATGTGGATGTTGATTAAGGAAGACATTAGATAGTGTCTAGAGGCAAAGGAGCATGAGTTTTCCAAAATTCAAAATAAGAACCTGTAGACCAGTTCAAAACAATTGTTGCAGAGGTATGTATTCACAAATTTGCATGACATTTTCTTTGTTGATTTCCTGAATGTTTTAGTTGAGTGGATATATAGGTTAGCTGAAAAGAAAGGAACATTTTTCATTGTAGTCCCAAGGAATTGGAACTGTGAGTTGATTTAGAGGTTGAATATTATAATTAATAAGATTTCACGCATAGTTGAATTTTGTTTGGATAGTATATTAGGAGGTTATATTACTGAGTTTGTTGTAGATTGTACCTAGTCATATAGTTCTACTAAAAGATAATTCTTTAAGGGTCCACGTGGAATATACTTGAAGTCATTTTCTACTTGTATAAAGATGTTTCTTTGTTATAAGAGATTTATGAAGATGGAATTAGATTTCCCTAGTAGATAAGTGTCTTCATGCACACAGGGGGATTGGGGGTTGACCAGGGGATGGTCTGAGTGTATGGAACAACGAGATGAAAAAAATAAGGAATGAGGAACATATGGGATGAGGATGGAGAGAGAAGAAGATTGTAAGACAAATGAAGAGATTGGATTATTGCGTAGTGGTAAAATATTTAGGCATGGTAGGAAGAGGACTGTGGATGAGAGAGAAGGGAAGCACAATGAGATTGAGGAAAGAGACATTGGTGCAATACTTCAGATCAAATGGATTTTTTGCACAGAAAGGAAAGACTGTCATCTCAGTCCAATATAATAATATCCATTACATCCCTCTCAGGCTAGACTCAACATCGAACCCATGACCCAGTGTGCGTCCCCAAGAACTGAGGTAAGATCTGAAGTTTTGTCAATTATAGTTAGTGAAGGAAGTAGAGATAGTAGTAAAGGTAGTTATATTAGTGGAAGTAGTACACCAAGTTAGAATCAATTAGTGTCACCAGGGAATTATATCACACAATACACGATGGCAGGAGTAGACCCCACATTGAGAATGCCTTTCTTCCATGGAGCGGGGAAAAAGGATCTAGAACAACATTTGTTTATTTGTGAAGAAATATGGATAGTGAAGAACATCTAGGATGATGATGCAAATATTGAGCAGTGGGAAACAACATTCAGAGAATGTGCATTTCTACAATATATGAATTATCGATCTACTTCACCTACGGGACAAACCAGAACATTAGTAGACATAAGGTAAGCCTTGTTGAAAGAGTTATAGAATTCAAAGTCTGAGTTGTAGTGTATTATAGAGATGAAAGAGATCAAGAAGTTGTCAAATGAGTCAATATGGGATTTTGATCATAGATTTAATATATTAAAGGACCAATTGACTTTCCAAATCCCAGATGAGTAGCATAGGGAGTGGTTCATTGCAAGAATTTTTCCACATATACACTGCCCTTTGATGTAGTATAATATTACATTGTAGTCAGAAGCCATAGAGATTGATATGAGGTTGCAAGCATCCCCTATAAGAGAAAATGGTGTAGGGATGGATCAACTATAGTCATAGTTAGCAGCATTGACCATTCAGTTGTAGGAGCTAGACAAAGGAAAGGAAAACAGAGAAGAAGTTTGGTGCACTACATGAAGAATAGAAGGTCATCATAAGAGTGAGTGTCCAACGTTCAAGGAGTATTTGGATACAAGATTTTTGAATGATTTAGGAGTATATATGTAAAACAATGGCCCATAATCCTACTGATTTCTCATTGATGCAAAAATACCAAAGAACTGCTAGAAACCTATTTTGTAATTTTTGTAAGTTTGTTAGACATGATGAAAAGGATTTTTATGCACTAGATATGATGAGAGAGTGCATTGCATATGCATACAAATTCTAAGGGGAAGAAAGATTGGAAGGAGGGGTATTGCAGTACAATACTCCAAGAGGTTATAATCAAGAAGTAAGAGGAGGATTTAGAGGTCACGAAAGAGGAGGATTTAGCAGAGGAAGAGGTCCAATTATATGTTATAACTATAATCATCTTGGGCATTTGGCACGAGACTTCCCAAATCCTTGCATGACATTCTCTTAATGTAGACAACTAGACCATGTGATAGAATACTATCTGCAACTGATCGTGAAGTGGCAAGAAAAGAGGAACCCAAATGTGCAGATGATAGCTACAGAGGAGTGTGATGAATGACGTAAGGTAGAAGCAGTTATGTGTGGAGGAGAGAGAACATGAGTTGAAGAAACATAGCAAGGAAAGTAGACCAAGCAGTGGGTAAGGAAAGTAGTAGATCCTCCTCCATTGTTTGACCCTAGAAAGGAGAAAGACGTGTACCAACAAGCAAGGAAAGAACTACTGGAAACATAATGGATAACATCGACTTCGACTGCACCACTTGTGTATGATAGGCCACCAATGTATGACATGTCTCTAGTCTATGACCATTCAGAAAGGCAAGTTGAAAAGCTAAGTATAGTAAGAATTTTCTTGAAGAGTTGTTTATAATTAATGAAGTCTAAGACTGCATTAAAAAAATTACGCAAGATGATTGATCAATGCACGTAAGAGAAAAAATCCCCTGTCATACATTAAGCAATTAACTAGGTACATAACAAGGGAAGAAAAAATATGGAATTCTGACTGAATGCGCAGATAGGAGATTATGACATGGATAATATTATTTTAGACCTAGTATCTAATGTGAATTTCCTTCTGAAGAAAAATTGGGAGACGATGGGAAAATCAAAGTTAATCTCGTCTCCTATTAAGTTGATTTTGGTGAATCAGCATAAGATTGTTTCAATCGGAAGGTTGTTAGGGGTAAATTTCAACATTGATGGAGTGTATAGTATAGTTGATTTCGAAGTAATCGAGATAGTATATGGTATTAATCCTTATCCAAAATTACTAGGACTTGATTGGGATTTTGATAACCGACCTTGATTGATCTAAAGAAGAGATAGATGGTCTTTGAATTAGGAGACCGGAAAGTGACCACATCATTTTATCCCACATAGGGGAGAATATATGTGGAACTGATGAAAGGAAAATAGCTCAACAACCTTTATAATGTGATTGCGTGGATGGATGATTATGTGAACCCTACTCCTGATGGTGCACTCAGTTGGTGAAGTATTAGCTCCTACACATTGGATTCAGAAGAAGCATTAGAGCATTAGCAATAGAGATTACATGAAGTATCGACAAGGAGATGTGATCATATTACCCATGCATTATGATGGATTGGAACTAAGGTATGTGATCCCCCGAAGTATGATGGACTAACAACCATAGACTCTTTATTAAAGGAATTTGAATTGCATATACAAGATCAAAAAATATTGTTAGCTTTAGATGTCACAGTGAAAGAAAATTATGCAAGATGGTGGGCTGCGCATAGACAGAATAGAGGATTGGTAGCAATGTAAAAGATTGTTACAAGTCATATTTGGGGCAAGAAAATAATATATTTTGAAGAAGTATACAGGGTTGATTTTTCTAATAGAGCATGTTACACAGTGCATTGTAACATGGAGATCAATACCGAAGCAAGAATGGATGCACTTGTTTATATAGACTCTGGATACGATTATGAAGAACCAATACTTATAGATGGAAGTACACAAAGAGACAACGGATTGGGAAGAATTGAATCACAACTTCAAGGTTACTTTTAGTTTTGAATATGATGCCCCTTCAGTAGGCACAACTCTGCAGGTGATCAAGGATATGATTTTCACATTAGAAGACTTGATAGAACTAGCACCCCTATGTAGTTTGAATAGATATTCTTGGACGGTTAGACAAATTTTGGAATGATATAATATTATTGGAGAAGACTAAGAGGATGAATATATGAAAAAATTACAAGTATCATAAACAGAAGGAGAATGCACAATAGAAGGTCAAGATCTTGAATCTATTATATATGAAAATCCACCAAGAATGCACAAAGTGAACATTGGTACAAAGGATAAGATAAATTTTGCGAACATAGGAGATTATTGGAATGAAGAGACTATTGAAAAGATTGTTGATTTACTGTGTGAATACCATGATCGTTTTCTGACTACATTTTCAAACATGAAAGGGATTGTTGGAAAGTTAGGAGAGATGAATATCCCTTTGAAACCAGATTCTAATTTAGTTAAATAGAGACGATATTGATTGAACCCAATGTATAAGGAAAAGGTGAAAGAAGAGATATATAGGATGTTCAAAGAAGGAATTAATGAACATGTCTCAAAGTCAGAGTGGATTAATCCGATGGTGGTTCTAGATAAGAAGACGAGAGGAATTATAATTTGTGAATATTTGAGGAAACTAAATGATTCTTTCTTATATGATCCATTTCCTACTACATTTATAGATGAAGTCTTGGAAAATGCAGGAGGAAAGGAATCCTACTTATTCACTGATGGATTTTCAAAGTATCATTATATTAGGATTACATAGGAAGATATACTTAAGACTGCATTTGCAATAGGATGATGATGTTACCAGTACATAGTTATTCCTTTTGGATTGAAGAATGCACCAACGATATTCTCTAGAGTGGTTATAGAAATATTTAAAGTATACTGGAAGTAGTAGCCCCACCTAATTTTACAGTAGCGTAGAAGGAGATACAAGAACTAGAGAAGGATCAATAAGAAGAACATGAACATGAAGACCAAGGGAATAAAACTTGTTACACAACAAGAACCTGGGTATTGCAACAAGGAGTTCCACGCTTATTCGACTTGATAATGGTTGAGGAAGAACATATTAAGTTAGAATTCACCACGTGGAGTGAAAAAGAGGTATTGGCATGGGAAACAAAAGAAAAAGAGAAGATTGCGAAAAAAAAGGATACTTTTGAAATGATCGTTGCAACATTGAAGGGAGCGAAGTAGTAGAACTGAGTGGGTTGGGACGAGCTAGAGGTGAGTGTTGGCAGACTGTTGGAGCATGACATTTTGGGACCAGTTTGGGAATCATGCAAGAGAAAAACGTGCAATAAGTCGGCTAAGGAGTAGTGCATGCAGAAGAAAGGAAGTAAGTTAGTACTTTTTCAACATTCAATGCCCGTAAGGAGGAATTTATTTAGGAATTTTGGTCCATTTTGTAATGGGATAATACCTAATGTAAATGTATAAATATGTAAAGATTTTTTGGGTAAAGGAGAGCTAGAGAGTGAGAATGAGTTAAGTGTGTAGTTTATGCACTAAAAAGAAGGGAATTTTGGGGGTAGAACTGAGATATCATGTATGAGTGTAGTGTGCACCTTTAGTAAGAGATGATGTTGAATAGTAATATAAGAAGCATGTTGTTGTGGACATAGCCCATACTGGGTGAACCACGTTAAAATATGGTGTATTTATGTAATACTGTGATGTGTTTGGTTACTGTTATGTTTATTTCGCGCACTTAATGTATGTTGCTTAATATGAACATGTTATCAGTTATGATGATTTTGCGCACATAATTTATGGTATAATGAATAAGTGTTATGTTTAATGGTTATGATGAATTTCTTCCTTCCCTTCATGACTGCAGGAACCTGGTTTCTGTAGTCCCCATAGATACCTCGGGTGAGACTTCACCTGCTTGCAAGTGATGCCAAAAGGGTCAGTATCTTAAGAGTTTTTTTGGTGAATTAATGTTGAACCCCAAGTCTTCCCACTGCACACCAACAATGTTGATGATATTTTTCTTATGGATAGGAGTCCCTATGATCTTGGCATGAAAACAAGAATCCTCAAGGATTTCTGGTGCAATACGAGTATGATTTTTAATACAAAAAGAATGAAAGTTATGATAATTGAATATTAAAAGATCACCTATAATACTTGTGTATATGAAAACAACAAATTGGAGGAGGTTCCTTCACACAAATATCTCAAAATCTATATTTATCAAAAACTCAATTGGAATTTTAACATTGAGAAAAAGATAAATGGAGCATGGAAATCTTATCATGGACTTGGAATTTTTTTAAATCAATGGATCTTTGAATATGGGATAATAAAAAACTCATCTTTCAGACTCTTTTTTACTCCTATTATTTTGTATGGATGTGAATTTTGGGGATGTAGTATCTCTAGAGATTCATGGAGAAAGATAGACAAGATCCAAAATAATTTTATAACTTCTAATCTCAAAATCAAAGGCAATACACCCTATCCTATCCTCCTAAAAACATTTATGCTTTCCCCCATTTAGAGAATGACTATGATCAGGTACCTAAGGTATAATAACTAGTTAAACAACATGCATTACAAAAGGATTCCTACAATTTCTTCAAAATCCATCCAAAACCACCTTCGAATCAAGTAGGGATGGCATAAGGATGCCCAGTCTTGGATAAAAAATTGGAGAATAAAGGAAGAGATCATGTTGCAGAATAAGGATAATATTAAAAATATTATTACATCTAAATTTAAGAAGAAAGTGTGGCATGATAAACACTTAGAGGGGAAAACAAAATTAAGATATTATAAGGAGGTGATAAACACTAATCTAGAAGTTTAAAAGTATCTTTATGTGTTGTGGATAAATATCGTCTATGGATAAGAAATACATATATTGGATCTGCCATTGATCCAAGATAGACATAAAGATATATCCCTATGAGGTTTCCCTAGATCTAATCTGATTTCATTCCTTTTAAACTAGAGGGAAGAGACACAAACCTTGTTAACTATTGGTTTTCCTTACATATCTTGACTGATGTAGCCCTGAATATCCAACTCTAACTCTTGAAATATACTTTCTGCACATAGATGACAAACAAATACCAATCTACAATCCCTTTCAATCATTAGGAAATACATTTATATATTCTAGATCTAATATAATCTACCCAAGAAAATTTCAGACCTACCATACAAAGTTGAATATAACATATTTTAGAAAGGGAACACATACACACACATCAAATAAAGGACAAATACATCAATGTAGTCATACCTTGATTTATGATGCAATCCTCCTAGATCCTTACTCCAACTCCTCCCTAGCGCTCATGCAAGCAAGGTTGACCTGATATGAAGATTGATATCTATAGATGAGCTCCTCTAAAATTTATGCAACGTGTACCTACGAATGATTCCTCCTCTTACTCTTGGAAGGCATTATTTATATATATTGGTGGAGAAGGATTGGGGATTCTTATATATCTGTAGAAATCCATGAAACTCAACTGGATTGAGAGTTCTTAAGATCATATCATGAGAGAAAAATATCACCTAGTGATAATCTCCTCAAAATTCACCAAATCTAAAATGTTGTAGGGGCGGTCAAGGGATGTCATTAGTGCAACCAACGACTAATTATGTGATTCCACTGATGTAGTCCACGACTAGTTGTTCTTTGTTAATGTCTTGGAGTGTGAACTCCCTCAAAATCAATGTCAATCTAGGGTATAAGAGTGTGTCTCAGTAATGAAGCATCAATGGGTCCCCCATGTATCCTTATGATTGAAAGAAAGTTTGTAACATATTCCCCCTAATGTGTGAGTTTAGAAGAGGAATTGATGGCCAAATTTTTTTATTATAATAGTCAACAACATGAGTGTAACACCCCATTTTCCTTGAGACAATAATTATGTTAATATTACATGATTTGTGTTATGAAACATGTGACTATGTTTAATTTATTAAAAATACCAAACCATTGACTGAGAAGGGAAAACCTTGATAGCACTGGCCAGTATAAACCAAAGGAAGTTGACAAAGCAGGGGTTGATTGAATGGTTGAGTGTAAAGGAAGTTGAAGTGAAGTTGTGAAGAAAATAGGAATCTTGTCTAACAAGCTTACTTATGCTTGTTAATAACAACCTCAGACCTTTAGCATACTAGACCTGTGCAAAGCCACGTGACCAATAAAAGGAGTCAAAAGGGTAGTTGGAACAATTAGTGAATATTTATAGTTGACCCTTGAAGAAGTAAAGGGCCAATTAAAATGACCCGATAAAAAGACACTATGAATATGCTTCTCCAGAAATGAGAACCATAGATTTCAAGTGGTGTCTGCAAGAAGATATGATGCTCCCAAGGGGATGGGAAAGAAGAATAGAATGCATGAAAGGGTGCACACAACATGACACAAAAGACACAAATATTCAGAAAGTAGAGTGATCGAGAGAACAAGTGAAACCAATGAGTGTAGAGAACAAGTGGGATGATAAACTCAACTCACAAAGATATTCAAGGACACTGATTGAAGAGATAAAGGAGAAGAAGTTATTTCCTTGAATAAAATAGGAAGTTTTCCTAAGATGTTGATGATCACCTTGAACAGAGGAGACCTGGATCCTGAACTGCAGCAATAGTGGACTACAGCTTGGTTTTTATTGGACAGAAACCGACAGTGGTAAGGGGAGGCTGATGAGTGACTATTTAGCAGAGAAAGGACTCTCTTGTGTAGAGGAAATCCAATTGATAAACCACCTGATAAACTTGTAGAGACCCTGAGCTCAGTGGGAGGTGGGAAAATTCTATTGTGACATAGGGGCAATGAGAGTAACCTTCCTAGATCATCATGATCTTGGAACCTGGATTAGTCAATTTTCCCTGGTGGTATCATGGCTTGGAATGGGGGTGGCATACTTTATGAAGGGAAA
Source organism: Picea mariana (assembly GCA_032191745.1). Lineage (NCBI taxonomy): Eukaryota > Viridiplantae > Streptophyta > Pinopsida > Pinales > Pinaceae > Picea > Picea mariana. The sequence goes on from JASDQU010215749.1 coordinate 16,873, forward strand.
TCTACAATAAGGCCTAAGGTTGGGAGGAAAGGCATCCTACCTCAATCAGTCGGTGTTGGAAAATTTCCTTATTAGATATGTGTTTAACTTATCTTGTCAAAAAAAATTAAATATGAATGATATGTACATGTAAATGTCTGATACTATGGGAAATGTAAATGGTTACGAATGATTTTACAGAATCTCTAAGAATTTGTTTATGTTACTATGGCATTTAAATTATGTTTAAATTGTGAAATTGAACGAGTATAGATCTTTGTATCCACGAACACCCTGAGTTGTTATAGGAAAGTTTGTAGGACATGGACAAAAACATCACTTAACCAGTGATGGGATGACTTGTAACTTGGGAAATCCTTTGTGAGGAAGGGAGGACCCTGAACCCCGAGAGAAGCTCCAATATGTTGAAGATAGATTGTAATATCTATATGGCCTTACATGTTCATGAGGCTAAGAGACCAAGTATGGACCAATAATACTAGTATACCTTAGAATACCCAGATATAGCCTGATAGAAATTAGAAAAAATGACTAAGTCCCAACCTATGGGATAACTAATTGAGGAACAATGATATGAGTTGGAAGAAATTATGACCATTGATGGGGTGGGATGAGTGAAGCTTAGGCCTTCGTTGACAAAGTCCTATCGTCGAGAATGATTCAGAGGAAGAACTTGAAATTTATTTGGCGACAGTGATAAATATCGTAGATATAATGATAGTCATTGATATGGTCAAGATGACAAGGGGAGATCTATGCCATCAATGCTACATGCATCGTCGTCGATGATTTAAATTGGGAAGGGAAAATTTCACCATGGAAGTGCCAACTATGTAGTGGTAGAAGGATTGGCGAGAAGTGTCGATCTGTACTTAAAATAAGCATATCCTCCACTGTCAATCTCTCGAAGATCACACTTAGGCTATGAAAGAGGGTGAGTATGTCACGATGATGTGGTCTTATTACTCAGTATTCCATGTGTAAAAGTGGTAATAGGTGTTGCTAGAACATTGTTTATGTTGGATTACTAAGAGGGGGGGTGAATCAATAATAGAGCAATTTAATCCCTTTTAACCATATAATCCAAGTGAAATATCAATGAAGCATTATTATCCAATAACTGCAGAGTAAATAAGTAATGAACAAATGAATAGTCATACACATACACAACACACCAATGTTTTACGTGGAAACCCAAATCAGGAGAAAACTACGGAATGCTTTTTCTTATATGTCTTGAAGAATTACATTCATTGGAAGCACCAACTTCCTTTGTTTTCCAGCTGCAACTGGAAGGAGGCTCCAACCCCCTAGTTTC
>JASDQU010215751.1:3315-18281 GCA_032191745.1 Picea mariana
ATTGAATTTGGTTGGACCTCCCCTCAAAATACAATAGTTCAAGTTCCATCATTGAAACAATATACACTATGCGTGTATCCAGGGTTTTAAACCCTAAACTTCTTTGTCTTGATTTGAAGTTGCACTCTTCATACATACAATGTTTCAACTTGGCGTTTTCATCATTATGTTTGTTGGTATGTTCCGGTTAGCCCATAATATAGTTTGAACATGATCTTTACTAGTTTGAACATTTCGTTGCTAGTCTTCATGGTAAAAATTCTTCCTATCCTTCGTCATATCTTTGGACTAAAATATGTAAGAATATCCAATGTAATTATTTCTTTGAAAGACTCATAACTTTTGTTTCTATCATAATCAATATCGCATGATGTATTTATAACTAGAGTCTCTCATGCAATGGTAGTGGCAATAATACTTGAAGACATCTTCCAAATGTTCAATGTTTTAATTCCAAAACAATTCAACGAAACCATACAAAGTGATGGTCACTGCAACTATATAATATTTTTGTAATCATCCAAAAATCTTAGGAAAGGTAGGTCATTCTATTTTTGACAGGCGACTCAGATTTGGAGGCTTGTCTACGAATATCGGAGCAGCAAATCCCTGACTTTAGGGACGCGATATTTCTTCCTTCTTAGCAAGGACTTATTGCTCCACAACTACCCTTGTTATTATTATTTATTATACTAAATATAGTGTATATGTAATTGCTTTTGAAGATTTTTGAGGATCCTAAGGCTGCCCAACGGGTCTGTCTATGACTTGGTTGGGCACTAAGTTTTAGGCACTTTCAAATATGATTTTACTCATTGTTTAGGACTGTAAACTTGCTGAGCGAACATATTTGATTTTTACCCACTAAAATCTACATTCTAGGAAATTATTCAATGCTCTTTTATGCTTGTTGTTTTAGATGGTTTAATAGGGAATTTGTTGTCCACAGTTAGCACATATAAAACCCCATAAAACATAGAATACCCTCTAGGATTTTTAACAACCTACAACTGAAAATACTAAGCAAACATGACAAATGAACACATGTGATTTTTGGTCAACCTGGCCTTGGAAAAACCCCATGGGGAAAACCAGCTAGAGAGATAGATGTATATATGGAGATCTCAAAGTAAGAGCTACAACAAAGAAATACAACTAAAGAACCTGATACAATATCAACTTCTCTCAAGACACTTTGGAGTTCTTTATTTCTTTGTGTCTGCTAGTCTTAGAAGTGTTCTCCCTTTTCATTGGTGCGTCTCTTCCACTTGATTTGATGTAGTCTTGCACCCCTTGCCTTGGAGAAAGCGCCCAATACTATGGTGTGCCCCTTGCCTCACACATAGCTTTACTCCTTGGCTTGCAACCCACACCAACAAGTGCACTCTCACACTCTATAGCGCCCTCTATACACAAGAGTGCACCTACTACAAGTGTGAGTGCCTCTTTCTCTATGATGCACCCTCTCACAAGTTAGCTGTGCCTCCTCTCTTTGGATGTGCCCCTCCACTAGCTTGTGTGCCTCTTCTCTAGAATGCACCTTTGCTCCAACACTTGCGCCCAACCTCCAAGAATGCTCTTCAAGGAGCTTGCACACTCAACAATGGCTTCTCCTATAAACCCTTGACCTCATGCGCGCTTCTTCTCCTCAATAAATGTGCCTAAGTCTTCTTCCTCTCTTCCTCTCTTTCACTCGACTCTCTCAAGTGACAATGAGTCTCACTTTACCCCTTTTGCCTTCTTTAGCCTCTCTTAGGCCAAACCTAGAAGATCAAGGGCCTAGATTAGATCTAACCTAAGTCTAATCAACGAATGAGATTACATATCATAAATCTCATTTGGAAACCCACTTTGACTTAAGTTTCCATAGTTTGTTTTAAGTTCATTAATTCACTTTAGTCAAGTGGATTAAATGCCACTTGAGAGCTAAGTGACTAATTTCACTTTATCACTTAAGTGAATAAAGTCAATGCAAAATTAGAACATAAAGTAATATCATGAGGGTAATACTCTCCCCCTTGTGTTTAGAGACTCACAAACACCCTTTGTGTTTAGAGACTCACAAGCACTAAGGAGATCACTTTCCTTAGTACACAAATCTCAATAACTTTTTGGTTAAATAGTATTGACTTTCAATTAATTGTTTGAGATTGTATTAGGATTTCAAAAGTTTGTTAATTTTCTTTTATTAATTTATAAAATTTAAAATACTTAATTTTCTATTTTATTTAGTTTTAATAAGAATTGTCAAATTAAATTATTTAATTAAAAATTGTATAAAAAAAAATTCTTTAACATTGATCATTTTAACTTGTAATTTAATGTCATTGTACTTGTTTATTTTTTCAGCCATCATTATGTCCACCTTTAAACCATACCTTCCTTTGGTCTAGAAGGCTCTCGGGTCTCGGTTAGTGTAAACCATTCCCAATAGACTTTCAAGATTTTTTATATTTTAATATTTATTTCTGGCTCGCTGTCACATGGTACTTCCAACTTCGGTAGTATATATGCTATGTACGTTTGTTTTGTGGGCAATGACTAGTGTTGGAATTTGGATTCATTTTTACCTGAAGCATATTTTTTTTGACGTTTTAGGGATCTCTATTTCCCGTCAAAGAACGTCATGTCTAAATTTGTTCCCTTCAACAATGAAGTTTTTAGAAGAAATTAACCCTTCAATAATAAAGTTTTCATTAAAAAATAAAACTTCAATAATTGAAGTTATATTAAAAATGTTAACCTTCAATTTAACATAACAAAATGGTGTGGGTGTGCTCAACTTAAAGTTGATACATCACCTTTGGAGGTGATAGGCTCTAGATCAATTTGGCAAGTACTTATTCAATTTTTCATTAGATTATTAATGCTTCATTAATTCTCTATCTTCCATGTTTCGAGACTTTGAATAGATATACAAAGAGAAAATGAGATAAGAAAACTATATCACAAAGGAATGATTAAAAAAATACAAGTATCATGACAATACAAGATCACACCTTTAATTCTAAAATGAAATTCTTTTCAATGATTTTAAATATATCAGTCCCATAATAGAACTCACTTTTCGGTGGCTTTATTTGAATCAAATTATGAAAACCAAACAAAATAACTAAAATGTTCACTTCCATTCATTCACTAAGTAAAATGAAAATTCAATTGGAAACTTATAATGACTACGAAATGGCACTTTCAACCCCACATTTAGCTAGTTTTTAGAAATTCAAAGAAAAAACAAATTATAACAATTAATGGGATTAGAGGAGACATATTTATTAAGGAGTAAGAATGATTACCTGAAGGGTCACAAAGTAAACTCCGTGCTAATCATAACACAATATCTACTGCTCACCATGTTGAGTTTCTCCTCACAACTCTCATAATAATAATTTCTAATAAAGTAATAATTTGTACCATGTTGAGTTTATCTTTAACAACTCTCATTCTATGAGAGTAATAAGACTTTATAATAAAATAATAGTTCAAATACATGCTATGTTCTCACATTATTTTAGAGTCTAAGTTTAATTCTCGTGTAATCTAAAATTTTGATGACTAACATTAAGGATTTTTTTTCCCACCAAGTGGTAAATACAATTCTCATACACATACATGTCCATATTTACAAGTTCTATACATCCCATATGTGCTCATTATTAGGATAATATTTATAACTTAAAGAAAACTAGAATCCCAGAATAGAAGTAAATCAATTAGATCATGCATGCAAACATAAACAAAGACGTGGTTTTGCAGGAAAAAACCTAAGGTAAACATCAACTCAGCATAATTGTTACAGGTCTGAAGATAAACATCAACTCAACATAATTGTTACATGCATGTTTTAGGAAATTTAACAGTGACAAAAAAGAACAAGGGTATTGTGCTATAATTGCATCATTTAAACTTATTGTAAACACTTTAAAAAACCAACAATGAGAGAGAACTCTTAGACAAACATCACTGGCCTGATTTGTACACAAAAGTATTTAATGATATTTCACCAATAGTAGGTTCTAATAAAGTAGGCCTCAAAATTTGACCAGAATTTGAAAAAAATACTCAAAATTACAACAGAAATGCCATGAACTTGCAATAATATGTCAATATCTCAGGAGAAAAATGTAGTTAGATATGTCAAGAACACAAAGTTTGAAATAAGAACCTAAAATCATAGTAGAGATGCTATGAACTTGTAGAAACAACACACGTGTAAATCCTTTACCTTCCATGTAATTAATAATACCTGTATTCCACATTCCAACAATACATAAAGAACATTAGAACATAAACATAGTTGAAATTGAAATATTAAAGCACAACAAAAATTGCATGTATTTATACAATTTATACAAAGTAGAAAAAACATATAATTTGATAATTCTCACATGTCAAAAAGTATTCTTTCTTTTGCATTTTGCCAAATCTCATAAACACACTACCACTCCATCTCTGAAATGTGAGGACCTATTAATGATATACGCATTAATGCATCAAGTGTGTTAATTGAGAGTCTTGTTCTCCTTATATCTTTGATCATATTCTGTTTGGAAAATCCTCTTTCACATGCAACGATGCTTGTTGGTATGACAAGTATAGCTTTCCATAATTTTAACATATTTGGATACCTAGAATGCCAATCTTTTGTTTGAGAAAATACTTTTCATGCATCTTTCATCGAGAATCTTTCTCCATTTAAATGAACCACATCAATGAATTCATATAGCTCTCTTTTACAAGCTGTAATATCAAAACATGGTATATTTTCACCTTCAATATATGCTTTATGTTGCTAATGGGAAAAAAATCTTTCAAGCCAATTCTTTGCATTATTTTCTCTCACATAAAGATCTAATGGATAATGGCAAGGACTAAACAAACTTGTTGCATTAAAGAGATGAAGATCTGGAAATCTTGAATTGAAACTCTCAACCAATGCTTGGACATAATTTCTTGTAAGTTGTATGCAACTCTCGAGGGAGCCATCAATGCAAGTTTCCATTGGTTGTGTCATTTGATCATCATGGATTGGAGTATACAACAAATCATGTCTATGGATAGTCCCTTCTTTGTCAACACTTTCAATGAAACCGTCTTTAGAGTCTTTCAAGAATTTAGTAAGATGTACTGCACCTTCTGCAAAAGAATCTCGTCTACAGAAACATCTTTTAAGAGTATTTAATGTGTGGTCAATAGTTATTCCAAGAGACGTGACATCCACGTTACTTGTTGGAATTTTTTGTTTAAATTATTCAACTCCATCAAAACATTAGCCAACATATTCAAACAAAAATGAACTGAAAAATCATTGTCTTATGATACCATGAATTACTTCTTTTTTTCTTCCACAAGCTCAAAATAGCAGGCATCAACGTAACAAGTCTTTCAACCACTTGACCCCTAGATAGCCATCTAATCCCGTGGATTTGAAGAACTTATAGGGATTCTAATTCCATTATATCTAGTAAAGCAATGAGTTCATTATTTCTCTTTGCCGAATTTCCAACCCATGAGTATATTTTATTTGCTATTTTCTCAACATACAGAAATTCAAGTATCTTCTTTGAAGCATCTAACGCTGCAAGTGCTTCACAGTGTGCAATACAATGAGTACCAATAAGATTTGGTAGATCATTCTTTAGCAATGTGACAAATCCATTTTCACATCCAACCATAGATGAAGCACCATCAGTGGAAACTGCTATGAACTTCTCATTTTTCAATTGTCTTGTTTCCTTTAGATTAATGACAGTATCATATATCGTCTTTCCTTTTTCGTTGGGAACACTAATTATTTTCATAAATTGTGAGATTGGAGGGCCCAAACCTTTAAAGTCTAGATATGTAGAATACATGACAAGGTGTTGTTCCAAACCATTGTCTATACTTTCATCTAACATTATAGAGAAAAATGGACTTTCTAACACCTTTCTAAGTTGTACCTCTTCAAGGTAATATGATATAGAGTGAATAAATTCAGTGACAACTTTTCTATTTATGTAGGAAGAATACTCCACTCGAGAAGGCATATTAGGTGTTTGTAAATGCATTTGAAGATGACATAGATATTCATAAGTAGCAATTGCCATATCCTTCTGTGCAATAAAATATGCTAACTTCATGGTGGTTATCACTCTTTCCTTATTGCTCTCATTTATAGTCACTATGTGTTCTGGAATGGGCTTTGCCAATCTTTCAGTTTCAAATATTTTTTTTTGAACTGATGTTTGATGATTAGAAGATTTTGAATGAGTTATCACAACATCATATTGAATGGTATTACATCCATTTCTAGCACCCCATGGACCTTGAGCCTTATATTTCTCACAAAGTCTACACGTCATACGAGTCTTTCCATCTTCAACATTGATACTATACACCCAAGGATGTTTAAATTTATTTTCCACTCTTCTCGAAATTCACGTTTTGAGGAGACCTTCCTTCTCCTCGGACTACTAGATGTACCTTCTTGTCCTTTTGTGTCATGGCCAAGAATTTATAAATCATCTACAAGCTCTTCCTTCATATCTTCATTAGGTTCATAATTCAAATAAGGTATATATGAAATTTCTTCAACATTGGAAGTTTTTGATATTGTAGAATATCCATAAAATTTGTCCATAGTTGATTGACCCTTCTATTTTAGAGGCATTTCTATTTAAATAATTTACCTATACAAAAAAAAATCACAATAAAAACATCATTTTTTGAAACTTTAAAAAAGACTCATATTTCAAACTAAAAAAATCACAACAAAAGCATATTAAAAATATTATCCATAAATCACTTTTATAAAATAAAAAAGTACAATAAAAAAGTAAAATACATTTTGCATTAATTAACTAATTGATAATAAAATATTTTATAAGACAATAATGTCAAAAACCAAAACCAATGAATGAATTCTAAGTTCAAACTCTTCTCTATTTGTGGGATCATTATCAATGTTGAATACAATACATAATTCTCAAATCTATAAAGGTTTCATAATTAATTCATCCAACAATTAAATACCTATACATTCCATTTGAAAATCATAAAACAAGGAATCGTGTTTTCCAACTTCTAAAACACAAAACAACTTTTACATCCATCACACAATTTAAAAGTGAACAAGAAAACTTTTCAATGAAAAGCTTCAATACAAAACAGTAAGGGAATCCACAAGTAAATAAAAATGATAAAAAAATCCATTTAACATAAAAAAAAAAATGAGTAGTAAATTATTGAAAAATAAATTTTAAATGAGACAGAAATTTTACGTACTAATTAAACTTTTAAGCAAATTAAGCAAATTACTGAGGAAAATATTCAATACAAGAAAATGATTTACAAATGAAGTTTTCTATGCCAAGTTTTCAATGACTTTAAGAGACAATAATGCATAATTATGAAAATAAAATATAAATTATATAATAATATATCCAAAATACAAATGATAAGTTCAAAATTAAGAAATAATATATACATAGTATTAAAATAATTTTTAATTATAAAAATGCCATATAACAACATTAAAATATTTTTAAATTATAAAAATGTTATAAATAATTTTTAATTATAACATAAGCCAAACAAGATAAGCTACATGGAATGGATGGGGCATCGGGACAAGCATGCCACTAAAATAAAGTCTAGGTGGCTAACTAGAAATAACAACATTGTATCTCATTCAAAATACAAATAATAAATCCAAACTTTGTTGAATGAATTGTGAATTGTTGATACTTCCAAATAAATTAATCCAACCACTTATGATAAGAGCTTCTAAAGTTGTTATACATCGATTGAATGGTGGATAGTTGATTCTCCCAAATAAATTAATCCAATAAGTTATGATAAGATCTTTTAAAGCTATTCTACATCAATTTTATCTTACCATCTATAATAATAAATTCTACAGTTGTCATAAATAGATGGAATCTTGGGTTGTTCTAAATAAAGTAATCCAACTAATTATGATAAGAGGTTCTACATCCGTAATTTTAAATACATTTTATCCATTTTAAGAGTTTGAAAAGTATTTTTTTATTTTCCATCTCAATCGCGAGGAATTGAATGGTAAGTATAATTCCTTCCATATAACAATATTTATAAAAGTACAACCTTGAACGTGATCCTACTCATCAAACACAATGGCTATAAATACATACCATCTAATTTAACCATTACCCCATAATTGTACCCTTATTTACATTAATATAATTAACTATTAATTATATTTTAATAATACATAATATACAATAATCACACAATATTGAATGATCTATTGCTTAAATATATTGAGAGTATTGTACAGATTTATTAAGAACCAAATCATTCCTTTGCTAAATTAAGACGATCAAGGAAGTGATAAGAACTTATTATAAAAATAGATATAAGTTAAAATAAGTATAGGTTAATTATAATCTTATTTAATTTTATATTATAATTTTATTTACTTTAATAAAATCCAAAATTCAAATATATAAAAATATACTTTTGAATATTAATGAAAATATACATTTTACATTACATGTAACAATATTTTTATATAAATATATATTTATTATTTTTCTATATAAGTATATATTTAGCGCGTATTTTTACTGGATATTTATATTTTATTGATATATAATATTATTTATTATTATTATTTTATAAATTTTAAGTCTTGATTGTAATTAAGGTATTTAGATGCAGTAAACTTTAAAGTAAGATGTGATGAGCCTAGTCGAAGGCTATATCAAACTTTCTAATAGCGCCTCCAAACACCGTGTAGTGTCGAGTGAGGGGATTCAATTATTCATACACGCTCTTCAATTTCCAGATATGCATGTGATGGGCCAAAAATAGACAACCGTTAGTTTACACTATGCATGACTCACAATTCGCGGAAATTGCAATTGTGTACAGATGCATATCATTTCCGAAGTAGCAGAGTCTCCTATGAAACTAGACAGGAGGGTTGATGGTAGGATGAAAACTAGAAAAGCTCATTAGTCTAGCTTGGAAGTCTTGTCTGAGGTTGTGATGTCCTTTCAAATTTATACATGGTCGGTGTTGCCAAAGGAATCAATGAGATGACTATTGCATCACAAAAATAATCACAATGAACAACGATTGAGATAGATGTGAAATCTTTAGGGTGTTTAAATGAATATTATATTATATTGTATTTGTTAAAAAATTACACAGTAACAAAGACTTATTACAGATTATAGATATCCATCTCAGAGTCTGTCCAAAACTACACAGTAACAAACACTTATTACAGGGCATCTGAAATGGAAAACACAAGTTGTGTGAAACTTACACATAAGATTCCAAATTCTAAGATAATTACTCAACCACATTTAATCAAGATCTAAAGTCGACTACCCAATCAACTAATTAAAGGGTTGACGCATGGCAGAAAAGAAAACTAATAGTTGACAGGTGCGTGACACTTTTGTTTTTATTGAAAGGATCTTGTTGGCTTTCCCGCATCGGTTTATGTCTAATCATCAATCGTTACAAAGAGAATCGTTACAAAGAGGTATTCCTCACCCGTCCGTCCGGTCCCAACTAAAGTGAGGCTAGGCTAGGATGTATATAGGGATGTAGATGGGATTATAGATTAGCAACTCGCCTTTTAAGTAGAGTTTAGGCTTAATGTTAGTCGGTTTTCCTCAGCCTTGGTCATTGATGATTTAACCAAATCAAAGGACCAAAAATGTTTTACATTGGAACACAATTATTAGTTCTTTGATTGACAAAGTGTTGGGTCAAGTTTGGGTGGAAAAATTCATTATTTTTTTGTAGAGACTGTGTTGATATTCCATATTCCTTTAAAGAATTTAGGTTAAGACATATAGTGATACAAATACATTCAATGCTGCACATTTTACAACGCCTTTTTTAAAAAGTTTTGCTCGGCCGTTAACAGTAGATTCGTTATTTTTTCGGAGGGGTTGTGCTGATTTTCCGTATTTTTTAAAGAATTTAGGTTATGACATTCAATGTTGCACATTAAACTTTTTTAAAAGGTCATTGTAAAATGTGTAATTCTGGCCCTAAATTGTGATTACTAGAGTTAATTTCTGCACACAGTCGATCCGAAAGTTAGGGTGACTGCATCCACGTTTCCCTACACCAAAAGGATATGATATAATCATAGTCCCACATTTATTAGTATTTTGGAAAATACTGGTATTACATGTCCCAACAAAAGGAGCGAGAGAATAGAGAGGTAGTGAGGATAAGGCATAATAGGTGTGGAGGCAGGGGAGGAAGAAGGCGATGAAGATACAATTCCATCGAAAGAAGATGAGATGATAGGCATTGAATCAACGCTGGGAAGACAAACGTGAGCCCTAAAAACAACGGAGTGAAACACAATGAAGCGTAGGTAGTGTTAAATAACTCAAGAAAGTCTATTAAATAATCCTTTAAATTGGGTTTTTAACATAAACGTCAAATAATTTCATCGCTTACCCTTCACATCCCCGTTAAGAGCATCCCAAATAAATGAATTTCCTGGGCTTGTCACTATTTCGTAAATGAATCATTTCAACTGATAAGCTTGAAACAAAAAAATCCACAAAAATGTCGTGAAAATCAGTATTGGGATTTTCTATTATAAGATATTCTGAGATATCCACGAGACGATACATATGAGCAGATTTTTACCACGAAGCTGATGGTTATTGATAATTCTTTTTGAAAAAAATAAAATAATGGCAAAGTCTTTGAAGACAACGACGACCATTTTCATAAAATGGAGAGCTTTGTGACCATGGAGGTTGGAGTCGATCTAGCCGTTAACGGTAGATGTTTTTAACGAAATGTTACCTGTAGGTTGTTATTATAAGTAAATTTATTATTACTTCCGCTTTGATTGACAAAATGTGTTAGGTTATTGCGCCGTGCTTATAATTTGGGGAGGCAGTTGCCAACAATGAAAATGCACACAACAACATACCCAGGCACAAAGAAAAAGAAACTAGCATTCTAAAATTCATCAAATAGAACATTTGGAAAGGAAATTTGCAAAAACAAAGCATTTGGAAAGAAAATTTGCAAATAAAAAAGATTAGAGAGCCTTACCTGGTTTCCCTTAGCCCTGTCACGACTCACCGGTTATCGACTCACCAGTTATCCAGACTCCAGACTTCAGAGGCAAGGGTTTCTAAATGAAAACAAAGCTGCAACTTGCAAGGGTTTCAAGTTTTGAATTGGGTAATGGAGGGTTTCAAGTTTCGAATTGGGCAATGGTTATGACTCCATACTCTAAAGATGGTGGTTGCCAGTGGGTAAATATTAACTCCTGCATTAACTAGTCCACCACCAACTTGTAAACCTCGAGATTTGGAAATATACGTTGACGTCTTATCAAATTTATGCATGTCATAAACATGGAAAACGTGTATTAATGACGTCTTATTGGATTAAGGCACGTCAAAAACACGTCCTTTCCACTTGGCTGCCCATTTTAGGAGATGATAACATAAAAAATTTGGCCATATTTGGCGGGCAAAATGCCCTATGACGGGCATTTTGCCCGTCAAATTCCAACCCTTACAATAACAAACAAGAAAAAAAACTAATGCGTTTCCTTTATTTTTGAGCAATTTATACGATCTTTGCTCAAGTTAGAAAGACCCTTAAAGACTCCTTAAGGTAGAACCCACCCAACAAAGAGATTGAGAGAAATTCAATAACCCCAAGCTCTCTATAGATTTAGAGTTGACATGTTCCATGGTATTGGATTTCCACTTAATTAATATAATTATATCGATTCCATTGTAGGAGATAGCTTACCAAAAGAATTTTAGATTATTTTTAATGTAATAATTAGTATATATGCTTATTTTATATTAAAAAATATGTTTAATATATTAATTTTTAAAAAATAAAGCAATAATAGTATTTATGTTTATTTTATATTAAAAAATGTTTAATATATTAATTTTTAAAAAATAAAGCAATAAATGATGATAGCTAAAATTAATAATATAAAAAATATTGTATATTGTAATTATTTTTTTAGTGAAATAGTATTAATTTTCAAATAGTGTATATTGTAATTATTTTTTGGTAAAATAGTATTGGCTTTTAATTAGTTTGAGATTGCATAACCATTTCAGTATATTTTTTCCAATTTCTTTCTCTCAAATCTGGTTTAAAAAATCAAATTAAAAGTCAATATTTTTTCTAATTTCATTTTCTCTTAAAAAATTAAAAATTTGAATTAAAAAGTTATGGTAGCTAAAATTACACTTTGTAATATGTAGTTATTTAATTCTTAAAAAAAGAAAAAATGTATTTTCATATATGATCAAAATGTGCAAATTACAATTTTTCATTTTTAAAATAGTTTTTCTCATCATTCCATTTAATCAATTTCTCAAATAAAAAATGCTTACTATACTACATAGTCCCCAACTAATATAGCAAATCATACATTGTTATACACAAACTTTCCATAAATATCATTGCAATCTTAATGTTTTGCAAAATTCCAAAATCAATGTTTATAACAAACCTATTACTTAAGATTTACCTTAATATCTACTAGAGAATCTTGTAAAATATCAACAATTTTTTTTTACTAATAATTTAGAGTTCTAGAACATACTCCAACTACCATTTCATAATATATTTTAGGTATATATAACAAATAAATAACACAAAAAAATTTACAAATATTTTTTTTTCTCTCACATATACAGATATATATATCAAATTAATTCTACTTAATTATAGGTTTTAAAAAAAAATAAATCTATATTAATAAAATATAAGTATTAATCTCAACCACAAATATAAAAAGAACTATTAAAACTACATAATTTTTTTTTGGAAGTTAGAAAATTATATTGAATCCTGCCAAAGAAAAAGATTACAACTGTTTATCTTGCATGTTCGGACGTGGCGGCTCTGCCCTGAAGGGTAACCAATGCTGCCACATGGCCAAAATATATGTGAAAGAAATGCAAAGTGCCACATAGGGCATAGTTGTTAGTTGTTAGACTGAGACCAAAGAAAAAACTGAGACCAAAATGCCCAAAACTGGGTGGCCTTGCTTGTCCAAGAGACATAGCTAAAAACATACTTAAAAGATAGAACCAGTGAACCTGAACCAGACACATGATTAACTAGTTCTTGGGTCGAACCTTTACCCCACGAAAGTCGGACTCCCCTGCATATTGTCTCTGCCTAGCCTATCCCTGTCTGAGATGGCTTGTCTGAGATCTTGCAGGAAAGTCATCAAGAGGTCCACACGTCGCCAACGCTCGATTTCCTTGCTCCACAACTCGTTAATGCCGGTCTTGACATCTTCTAAACCGCGCTTGAGGTGGTCTAGGGACTCCTCGAGAGCTGCTCTTTCTGCACATTGCAAGCAGGCTGAGGGGCGCAGTGGGGAGAGTGGAGAGTCAGAGGAGGAGGTGGGGAAGTCGAATGATGAATTATTATAATACAAATAATTAGAAATGTGAGGATATTTTTGAATGTTTAATTAGGTGATATTAGATAGCTTTTATAGTTTTTTACTTTAAAGTCTGGAGGAACATTATTGAAAACTTCAATTTACACTTGTTACTATTATTTTTTTTAACTTTATTGTCACAAATTACATTTTTTTTGTTTTTAAAATATTTTTTCTTGTGAGACGATTGGATTAGGTTGATGGATTGTTGGTTGTCATTGATGTCAACCATTGAAGAGTGATATTGTATATTGATGGAAACCCTTAGTGATTCATGTCAACCCTTGGAGAAAGTCCGATAGCGAATTTCGGTAGCACAAAGTTTTGGGTAATGGACCCAAGGTTGTTACATGTATAATGGTACGAGTTTTAATATATTTGAAGGTACTACTATTCTAGATGGATATTACATGTCATTACATTTTCGGTGGTATGTGGAACGTCACATAACTCCTCACGGTTAGAGAGTTATGGCCATGAGAAGTTGGACAACCCATGTTTGGGTAATGGACCCAAGTTTTTTTGATGGATAATGGTATGAGTTTTGATATATTTGCAAGTAATACTATTCTATATGGATAGTACATGTCATTCCATTTTTGGTTGTATGTGGAACGTCACATAACTCCTCACGGTTTGAGAGTTATGACCTTACGAAGTTGGAGGACCCTCATATGGCATCTAGAAGCCCCAAAAGGTCAAAGTAGTCAAAGTGGTTTAAGAGATTTTAGAAGGTAAATAATAAAGTGAAATGATGAGTGTCCTATAATTCAAAGTAAATACAAAATAAATTATTTAAATAACAAATTTAATGGAGAAATTAGAAGTGGATTAACCCTAAAATAAGGAAAGTGAGCAAAGTGACCTAGAAGATGTTTTTAAGGAAGCTATTTGGAGAGTATAAATAAGAGTCAAGGTTCTCTCATTTTAAAATTACACTTGAGCATATTGCATATCTATAGGTTTCTGAGGTAATCAAATGATATCTAAGCCGAATTTATAAGGGAAGGTGAATAAAAGAAGGTCAGAATTCAAGGAAGGATAAATTCTTTTGATGATTCTTTCTAAGGTAAGTTATTTACAGGTCATCTCACCATTTTCGTAATAAATTTTTTTCTAGAATGATTCAGACCATGAAATTGCTACTCCATTGAGGAAACATATCCAAGTATCCGTGGTAAAAAATTCATCTTGTGGGTCGTTGTATTTTTGGAGTTACACTCCATGGAAAATAGGGTTTGTGGCTAGTCCTGAAACTAGTCTAAAACAAGTGTTTCGGGTAAAAATGTCATAACGTCTTCATAACAGATCAAAATTCAGTAAGACCAAATGTGTTGGTTAGAGTATATTCTGTAGTATGTTTTGCAATATTTTCAGATCGATTCAACAAATATTACGTGCGGTGCATGCTCTACAAGGTCACTCTCTAAAATAAGCTAGAATTCAGCAAGGTATGTCATTTTTTCTATAAATCCTTTTCTAAGAGGTTCCAAGTAGTGACACCTAGAGGAATTGC
>JASDQU010215753.1:0-11775 GCA_032191745.1 Picea mariana
AAGGGGGGGGGGGTCCAGAATGGATATTCCCTCCGATGGGCCCCTGGTCACAGGTGGCACAAATCTATTGGTCCTGAAGTCTTTTCCCCATATGCCATCTGACAGCCTCCATCACTCAGGGACGTCATCCTCCACTAATGCCACTTGTTCCACTTATTCCCGAGTTGTGTCCCATTCCATAACTGCTGTCAGTCCCTGCTGTCAGTCCCTCACCCCTTTCATTCATGAAAAACCCCTTATTGTGACTTTTACCACCAATCCCTGGCTGCCACATCACTCATCCGTATGCTTTGGCCACCGTCACCTGCCACCTCATCCCAAGTGGCCCGTTGTCCATTTATTACAGGATAACATACTCGTTATGCTGCTGACATGTCTCCTGCGTCCAAGCGACCCTAGTTTTGAATAAAACTATCGTTTTTCCCCTTTCATTCATTATTCATCCATCGCGCCAGAAAAAATACCTCTTATCCCTCCATTACTTCCCCGCCGCCTTCATCCAGAGTCAGTCGACCCCACTAACATATTGTTTATTGCAGATACTATTGCAGAGATGGCGCCAAAGCCAAGGCTAGCGGAAGGAGAGGAGAATCCTTTTCTTCCTCCTCCTGTTGACCTGGACATAATCTCATTGGTGGATAAAGACAGGTTGATCGCAGATACCATTCGCAACTTTGATTTTTTAGACCTCCAGTCATGGCTCCGAGAAGTATTCCTGGACCAGAGCGATGAGATTGGGCTCTGGGAGTCCAATTTTCCCCTGTACCTTTTTCCCCAGATACACCACTTCCCCGAATTCGCCCTCAAATGCCAATCCCATTATATTCCCGACCAGAGGGACATCGTTTCATCATCTGGAGATGTCCTCTTCTCCATCACTCCCGAAGACATTGACCAAATGATGCAAATTCCTCGTGCAGATTCTGTCTCTTCTTTCGACCTAGAGATCCTTACAGAGTTGTTTCAAAAGTTGACCTTTCCACAGAGAGCTCAAATTTTCGAGTTGTTCCTTCCCACCTCTGCTCAATTCCCTTCCACCAATCCACCTTACCCGTCATCCATGTTCTCCACCAAGGGAAACCAGATCATTTCCTCTCTTTGCGCTCTGTTAGGATATTATTCCGACCAGTGGGTAGATGAGCCCATTCTGGGTTTTCTATCCATTTTCTCCACTGATGAAAAACCCACCACCCAGTTTGATTTTAGTACCTTCTTGGCCAACAATATTCACGAACAGTTCATGAATTTTGGCACGGAAGGAATGTTCAAATATTCTTCTATATTGGCATACATGTTCATTTTCTATCAAGCAGACAAGTTCAATTTTTCAATGCAGAAAATGGACGCAGATGGAAAGCCTAAACCAGTAACAGCATGGACCTCTTTGTTGAAGCGTAACTCTGCTGAATACGACTTCAAAGCATTCATTGATCAGTTTTACCACCCAGTGGTAAGCATATTGAGTGGCAGGCATGAGCCACAAATAAACGATGAAGTCCAGAGAATTCTGCATCTCTCGGACAACGCAAAGACAGGAGACTGGTACCTGTACCAAAACCACACTGAGATCAGAGTTTTCGGGTGCGAATTGGCACCTTACAAACTACCTCAATATGTGCTGGTAAGAATCTTTGCATTAGAATATATTAGACAGATAATAAATTCAGATGACATTCATTTTGTTTCCCTGAAGAAGAAGTAGAAATTCAGAATCAAGGGCAAGATTGGTTCTTTCATCTGCAATAGTCGAGGCGCCAGGGAAGAAGCTGACAGAATGTTGAAGGAGATGAAATTATTTACGAGTTTCACATGGCACTATGATCCATGTGGGATCATTTCAGAAATGCAGGTGAAAAATAAAAACATCCCGTATGTTCATGAGTCCAAGCCAGAGATCGAAAAATTTGCAAATCAGACAGTGTGGATGCCTGACACCTTGGTTGAAGTGGAACAGCAGGTTGAAGCGGAGCAGCAGGTTCCTCCAACAACTGTGCAAAAAACTACCATGCCAAAGCTCCCTAAGGAGAAGAGGCCTCGACAGGAGTCATCTCCACCTATAACGGAGGTATCATTAGAAGAGTTCCAAATGCACACTAAGAAGCCAAAGATAGTTTCAACGTCTGGTACGATAGTAGAACAAGAGGCCCCACCTACCACAATAACTACCATAGTAATCAAGCCAGTCATTCCACCGTTTGGTTCGAGCCTTTATCAGGGCATCACCCCAACAGTACCTAAGAAATCTACAGACTCTCCCCTGAATGATCATCCAAGCAAGATTGGGCCTAAGTTGGGCATCTTCGAGAAATACGAGATGATCAAGAAGAAGAATCAAACCCTTACTAGAAGCACTTAAGCCTAGTTTCGAAAACAAACGTCGACTGCACAGCATAGACTGTTGTCTGCATTCGAAACAGAGAAGGGTAAGATGCACATGGCCTACCTCCAAGCACAGGTACCGGATCCCAAGGTGATCTCAGACTACAAGAGGGCCACCTTTGAATTCTAGGCGAAGGATGTACACCCAGCAGATCAAATGGATCTGCACAAACAAACAGGGGAGATGGTTTTTCACACATTGGCACATGCTTTAGCTTCTGCAGCAAAGTTTCAGGTATCATTGAACAATGCTCAAACGCAGCTCAAGTTGGAGAAGATATCTTCTTTCGCGAAGGACAACCGAATCAAAACTTTGGAGAAGTTGGTCCTCAAGATCGGCTACGATCCTTCGAATGTCAAAGATGTAGAGTTGATGATAAAGAAAAAGAATGCATACATCGCTTCCTTAAGGAAACAGTTGAAACTCCCACCCATAGAAGACTCACAGGCTAAGGAGATAGCAGAGAAGGAAGGCGAGAAGGACAAAATGCTCAAGCTGCTCATGCAACAGAATGCACAGCTGAAAGAGATGGAAGCTGAGATGGAGAAATTACTAAAAGAGAAGGAGAAAATGAAGCCAATGGAAGTCATTCCATTGAGTTCCATTCCTATCTCAGGAGCAAGCACAACAGCAGTAACAAAAATCCCATCTGCAACACCAGTGACACCACAAGAAGGGACAACAAACCTTTCCAAATCCATGGAGAAGATGAACCTGCAAGAGACAAAAATCAGCAGATTGAAGAAGGAAGTTGAGAACCTCCAGGAACTCAAAAATTCTTTCCAAACCAACTATCCAAAGAGAAGTAGGTACCTGAGCAGCTAAGGAAGGAACTACAGCAGCTCCAAAAACAAACAGTGGCAGGGAAGACTTTGGCTGAGGTCAAAGAGAATGTATGGAGAGACATCATAAAGTCCATAAATGAAATATGGTCATTGATCCAGATTATGTTTGAACAGAATGAGTTGGTCCAGAGGAGCCAACAGGCCATTGAGAAGATCAGAATAGAGTTGGGAGACATGCCAACACAAGCAAATGAGATCATCAGATTCTTAAATTCTAAGAACAGAGAAGAGCTAGAAGAACTGAAGATCGAGGACAGAACAGAGACCATAATTGAGGTAAAAAGTGTTTTGACTAAGAGAAGTCTAATGCTTCAGCTGGAAGAAAAGGTTCAGGTCATGGACGAAGGAGTACAAAGGTTCTTCAACAAAATTGATGCTCTCCAAAAGAAAGGTCTACCTGGTCTGAAAGTCATTAATGATAAATTAATGACACTCGCAGATTATAAAAAGAGACTGTCTGAAGTGTCTAAAGATAGTTCAAAGTTTGCTTGCATACAAGGGAGCATCTCTATCAAAGCATTCCTGGATGCCCTTCAGTTGGACATCAGTATCCAACATGAGATTCGATACATTTTCCTCACAAAGCCCACGTTTGCTAAATATACGAAAATGGATGAAGTGTATCGGAGAGTAATCAAAGTCACTGTGCCTAGTCATATCAGATGGGAGGAGCTCTGCGATCTTCCCGATTAAAAAATGAGCTGTCCAGGTCCAGTCACCTGTCCAGTCAGAAGGCATTACACAGGAAAAATCGCCAACGGCCTACCCCAGAAATTCCGCACGCAGTTGTACTGAGTCATCAAGCAGTTTTGATTAGTTAAATCAGTTAGGCTAAAAATAGAATGAGCACGTCCTGATCAGTTATGACAGGAATGTTTGTAATTTGAATTATAAATACTTCACTTTTAGAAGTATTGAGGGTTGTTGATCTTCACACCCTGACGCTATCAGATTGTAACCATTTTGAAGAAGATCTACCATTAATAAAGAGGAAGCATTTTTACAGGATTCTTGCATGTATTCACTAGTCATGTTTATTCTCTAAGTTGAATGTTTTTCTTGCTTTGTGATCATTTTGTTTTTTGAAACTAATCTTTAAAAGTAACACATGTTGCAGGATTTATCTTAGATACCCTGTTTCCGACTTTAAAGGTTTTAATGTTTATCTTCTGAGGTTTTCAATTAAGGAATTCTTAACTGCTTCTTAGTTGAATTATCTATCTCATCTTTTCTTCTGTCCATCATTTAAAATTATTGAAGATCCAGTGAGTATATTATCTCTCCCTGTGGAAGTATTCCTTTACGTTTATGGTTTGTATCTCATATTGATTATAACACAGACCCCATAGCCCAATGGAGGTGTAGACTGTCTCAACCAATTCATAAACACTTTTACAACCAAACCTACCTGTTCCTCTACCTAGCCTAATATCTAAAGTTAGAAAACAAAGCTAAATTATATAGAGAGATCCCTCTCTGAAGTTGGAAGGGCTAGATCCCAGCTTTAAAAGCAGTTGGATAAAGTTTACTTCGTAGATTTCTTCTTTTTCAACCTCTAGGAAATTTACCAAGTGCTAACATAATGGCGACTCCGCTGGGGAAGAACTAAAAAACTGATAATTTCACGTTTTCTTTCCCCGAAAAAGAACGTTTGATTTTGAGAAGAAAGTAATGTTTAGAGCTTGATCAAACTTTGTACATATTATTTTCATACTCACAAAATTAAAAAATATATATATATATAAAAACCAAAAAATAGTTCTGGCTCCCAAAAAAGTTCACACTCGATCTCATCCTCACCCAGAACCCGCGATAGTGATAGATAACCCTGAGCAGTTGTTCAGGTGAAATACCTTAGCTTCCGGTTCAGTGAGTTATACTCCACTTCATAAGTATCCTTCCTTTTCAGGAGGACCAGATATTTCTTAAAACCTTGATCTTGATCCCTTTCCACAACAAAGCCTGGTTAGAACACGGTATGAAACTTTTGTGTCTAGACTCATCTTTGACCCAACTGTGTTGCAACCCCGAACCCATGAAGTTCTGTCTCCCATGTCTAAACCAAGTTTCACCCCCTCAGTAATATCCAGTCCCTCCTCTCCCTCATCTTCAGTCACTACCTCATCAACCATTCAGGTTGTCACCCCACCTCCCCCACTCATCATGGCAGCTCGATATGCTCCTTTGGCATTGGCTGCGCCGCTACATGCCATGCCCCAAGACTACCAAACTCGCTTCCATAGTTCGACGCAACCGGACCTTTAAATGCCCAACAACATGTGGACAAAATGAATGACTACTTCGATTTGCAAGAAGTCGACGAAGTGGACGTCCAAATGAGATTGTTCACCCAAAGTCTAACATGAGACGTAAAGAAATGGTTCAAAGCTTTACCCGCCGCCTCAATCCTTGACCTTGTCGCGTTCCAAAGAAGTTTTTCTTGACAGATGGGAGGTAAAGAAAAACCCTCTCTAGATACTGTCAGAATATGAAACTATAAGAAGAAATCAAGGTGAGTCAGTATAGGATTACTGCACCCGTTTTAATAATCTGTACAATGCTATTCCAACTAAAATTAAACCTCCACAGGGGCTGGCATTGATAAAATTCCCTGATGGATTTGATGCGGATATGTCATACCAATTAAGAGAAATAAACTCTACCACCTTAGCAGATATGAAGAACAATGTTGTAAGTGTGGAGGCCAATTTGTTGGCAAAACGGGCCCATCAAAGGTCAGAAAGGAGAGTCACTATCAAAGAAGAACCTTCCACGTCGACCACTGATTCCAAATTGGATTTTATGGTCAGAACATTGGAATTATTGATGGAAAGAGCGAATATTTCAGACAGAAATCCTCTGAGAGACAACACACCTGCTCCTCAGATTCGGAACCCCAATTTTAGGAGAAACCCTCCTCAAATCAGACAAAGAGATCCTAGGGATCAAAGAGATCAAAGGGATCAGAGAGGTCCTGATCAGCCGATCAGACCTCCTCTACAAGAAAACTACGCTGATGAAGGGGGTGAAATGATTGAAGAGCTGGAAGACACACACATCAACCTCATGGGCATTCATGACAATGAGGCTATTTTCCTCACCCAAGAAGAGCAATAACTCTTTCTGCTAAATCAAACAAAGGTAAGTGAAGAAGCTGAAGATGCAGGACAACTGGCCTTTGATAATGCTATTATGGAGGTACATCGGCAGTACAATTTACGGAGTAAGAAGGCAGAATGGAGTTCTCCAAAGAAGGTCACTGAAACTAAGAAGGTAGTTGAAACCAAGGAGACCCTTGAGCCATCTGCCGGGAAGACTTCCAAGAATACTACTGCTGAGAAAACTGCTGCTGAGAAAGTCCCTGAGAAGAATAAGGTAGACGCTCCCGTGAGGAAAAACATCACCATTTTAAAAACACCATCATAGCCTGAGGTGTCACCCGTTAATCCACCGAGTACTTCTAAGCCGAAGAATTTCATGGACAAACCAGAACTGATGAACCAAGGTAGAACTCTCACACCCTTTAGCCTTGAAGGGGAATTGGCAAAAATAAAAATTCCCATCCCACTTACAGAGTTGATGAACAGAGACGGGTATCGTTCATAGGTAATAAAAGCACTGGCCATTGAACCTGACATAGGCACCAAGGCCTTGACTATTGGATTAGTGACTCATTTAGACACTGTGAACCTTACTGACGATCATCTCGAACTCCTTTTCGGACCTGAAGTAGATGGTCGAGACGATATCGGTGATGTAGCTCCCTTTTACATCAGTTTAAACATACCCGAATTGATATTGCATAACGCCATGCTGGATTTAGGTGCCTCACATAATCTGATGCCTAAAGCAGTAATGGAAAAACTGGGATTGGAGGTCACTAGACCGTACAAAGATTTACACTCATGCGACTCCAACAAAGTCAAATGTATTGGTTTGATCAAGGACCTATGCATCACCCTGGTTTAGATCCCTTCAAAAAGTATGGTAATGGACGTGGTGGTTGCAGACATCCCGCCTATGTATGGAATGTTTCTATCCCTGTCTTGGGGAGCTAAGTTGAAAGGAACCCTGCAATTGGATATGTCTTACACCACTATCCCAGTGTTTGGACAACAGAGGAGGTTATACAAAGAAACATTGATGAAGTACATGGTCAGTAGTCAAGAAAAACCGCACAATTACCCCCTTTACTCTGCAAATTCCGATTTAGATTCGTTCATCTTGTACAATAATGGTGATACGAAAGAGCAAGATACTCAGCTGATGGAAGATGTATCTAGTCAAGATGAAGGTCCAGAAATCGGTGAGGTAGCAAAGATGAAAAATGTAATCACTGAAGAATTCCCTGCCGATTTCTGGAGTATGGATTTTGATGGAGCTGTGAGTAAAGAAGGAGCAGGAGCAGGAGTTTGGATGCATAATCACAGGAAAAGGTATTCATAAAATCATTCTAACAAACTAAATTTCCAGTGCACTAACAATGTTGCTGAGTATGAAGCTTTAATGCTCGGTCTGAAGCTGTTGAAAAAAGTTGGTGCTAAGCAGATAATGGTAAGGGGTGACTCTAAATTAATAATCAAGAAAATTAAAGGTGAGTATGTTGCTAAACATCCACGCCTTAGAGCCTATAGGAATGTTGTTCTTGATGCTTTGAAATGTTTTAATGAGTTTGACTTGCAGGTAATGCCGAGGGGACAGAATATTCTGGCTAATGGATTAGCTACGTCAGCAGCCTCCTGCAAGATTCCTTTCCGCCAAACTCGCCCATACACTGTTGAAGTGAAATGCATACCGACGGTTCCCGATAATATCAGGTACTGGCAAGTGTTTGGAAATGATGATCAGATAGAGGACTTTCTGCAATGCAAGAACGATTTTGAATGTACAAATATAGATTTAGAAAATGAAGACAAGAATGTAAATAATTCTGAGTTTGAAATAGATAGTCTGAATACTGTAGATTCAGGAGTAGATACAGTAGATTCAGGAGAGTTAGGGGATGACGAAATAGATGCCGATGTTTTACAGTTGAAAAGCAATGTTTTACCTAGAGGGCTTGTTCCTTTAGAAGATCTGTTTGACAGTAACGATGTAGCTAAGAAACCAAAAATAGAAGCTCATGGAAAAGAGGTAGAGGACTGTAATATAGGGACTGAAGAGAAGCCTAGGATGGTCAAACTGTCCAAATCATTACCCCCATAACAAAAGCTTAAATACATTGAGCTATTCAAAGAATATTCAGACGCTTTTGCCTGGGGCTATGAAGATTTGAAAGCCTATGATACCAGCATCATACAACACAGGATTCCCATAAAGGAAGACCAAAAACCATTTAGGCAGAAACTTAGGAGGATAAATCCCAATTTGCTCCCCCTGATAGAAAAAGAAATCAAGAAAATGTACGATGCCAAGATCATAGTCACGCTACGTTTCTCTAAGTGGGTCTCTAATTTAGTCCCTACACGGAAGAAAACCGGGGAAATCAGGCTCTGTATTGATTTCTGAAATCTGAACAAAGTATCCCTGAAAGATAATTACCCATTACCGAAAATGGACCACCTCCTGCAAAGGGTGGTTGGGTCCAATAGGATATCTCTGTTGGATGGTTTCTCAGGCTACAACCAAGTCCTAGTTCACCCGGACGATCAAGATAAAACCTCTTTTACCACACCATGGGGCACTTTCATGTATGTAAAGATGCCTTTTGGTCTGATGAATGCAGGAGCCACGTTTTAGAGGGCAATGGATATCGCCTTCGTGGAAGAATCTGGTAAGTTTATCATCGTTTATTTAGATGATGTGACTATGTTTTCCAAATCTGATGATGAACACCTGCGGCACCTTAGACGAGTTTTCAAGAAATGTAGAAGGTTTGGGATTTCTTTAAATCCTAAGAAGTGTCTTTTTGGGTTAGAAGAAGGAAAATTGTTGGGACACATCATCTCTAAAGATGGAATCAGAATAGACCCCAGCAGAATCGACGCTATACTAAAGTTAGAACACCCAAGAAACCTCAAAGAACTACAGTATTTTATAGGGAAAATTAACTTTCTACGAAGATTCATTCCAAATCTGGCCGAACTCCTCTGAAACATTACAAACATGCTTAAAAAGGATGTAAAAATAAAATTGGACTCTGAGTCTAGACAATCCTTCGAACAAGTCAAACGAGCACTCACAGAAGCCCCAGTTTTGATCAGTCCCGATTTCACTAAAGATTTCTATCTTTTTTCTTTCGCCTCTGAACATACTATAGCAGCGGTATTACTGCAGAAGAACAATGAAGGGTATGAACAACCCATAGCTTTCTTCATCAAAGCTTTAAGAGATGCTGCCCTGAACTACAATATTATGGAGAAGCAGGCTTTTTCCTTGGTAAAAGCCATAAAATATTTCAGGGTCTATATTCTCCATTCTCACACCATAGCCTATGTTCTGAATGTGGTAGTAAAGGATATCTTGACACAGGATAACCCTGATGGAAGAAGGGGAAAATGGATTGCTGTCATTTTAGAATACGATATAGAGATTAAGCCACAAAACTGATCAAAGGCCAAGGCCTTGCAAAATTAATGGCTGAAACTAACTTCCAGGCTCTTGACATTAATTTTCTAGATGTGGTAGATGAACAGGGCGAGATGGCGACTCCAAATGTTAGAGAGGTATTTCTCAACTCTCCATGGTATGCAGACCTTATATTCGTGTTACAAAATTTACAAGCTCCCCCTGGTTTAACTAAGACTAAAGCTAGATTTTTAAAGTTGAAAGCTTTGAAATTCTGTATTCTAGAAGGAAATTTGTATTGGAAAGACCCTGTAGGTATTCTTTTAAATTGTTTACTGAAAGATGAAGCTGATAAAGTGTTGCAAGAGTTTCATGTAGGAGAATGTGGTGGTCATTTGAACTAGAAGGTTACAGCCAACAAAATACTCAGAGCAGGATTTTACTGGCCCTCCTTGTTTGCAGACGTACATCAGAGAGTAACAACATGTCACCAATGTCAACTATTTGAAGGGAAAAGGAAACTCCTTCCTCTACCTCTTAAACCAATCTCAGTTGAGGCTCCTTTCCAACAATGGGGACTCGATTTCATTGGAGAAATACACCCTCCATCTTCATGCCAACACAGGTGGATTCTTACTGCCACTGATTATTTTACCAAATGGATCGAGCCTGTACCAAGAAAGCAAGCCATTGACTCAGTGATTATCAAATTCCTTGAAAACAATGTTTTATCTCATTTTGCTTGTCCTAGAAAGATTATCACTGACAATGCAGCTGCCTTTCGGTCGAAGAAACTCATAGATTTCTGCAACCGGTATCACATTGGTTTGGGGCATTCCACAACCTACTACTCTCAAGGGAATGGGTTGGCGGAGTCTTCAAAAAAAACTTTGGTAAATATCATCAAGAAAACATTGCAGGAAAACAAAAAATCATGGCACGATAAGTTGGTATTTGCCTTATGGGCAGATAGACTGACCACCAAAAGGTCAATTGGCATGTCACCTTACCAGCTGGTCTATGGTACAGAGGCAGTTTTCCCTACTTCTCTAGGAGTCCCTGTCATGAATTACTTGAAGAGGTGCAAGCTGAGCCAAATGACTCACACAGAAGAATCAACTAGATGATTCATTTGCAACAGACTAGAGAAGAAGTTTTCAACAAAACACAGTCATCCAAGAAAACATCAAGAAGATTTTTGACAAACGAACCAAGGAAGATGATTTTGAGCTGGGAGATCTGGTGTTGAGATGGGATGCCAGGATTAAGGACAAGGGAAAGCATGGAAAATTTGACAACTTGTGGACAGGGCCTTACATGATCCAAGCTTTCAGAGGAAACAACGCTTTCTTGCTAAACAACGCTGATGGGTCAGATCTGCTAGGAGCACCTGTGAATGGCAGAATGCTGAAACATTATGTCCCACCTCAGTAAAATATTTGAAGAACTCACTCCCATTGTACATACCAGTTTAATTTTCATTTTTTCACTTGCAAGTTCTGAGTGAGGAACATTAGCCAGTCAGTTGAAGCCCGAAGAGAAGGCCCTAAGCTGTTGACCATTGTTTTTCCAAGTTTTGAGAATAAGACCAATGAAGGCTACTAGGCAGATATGTTCAGAATGACTAGAACCAAGATTCTTGGCACTTAACAGGGCAAGTACCATCCCCAGGTGGAGCCACTGTTATCACCCCATAAATTATGGGAATCAACTGATCACTTGGATATTATCTGTATCTAGTGTTTTTATTGACAAATGATTTTTCATTTTGCAAATAATTTGAGAAAAAGGAAAAAGAAAAAGAAAAGGAAAAAGAAAAGAAAAGAAGAAAAAAGAAAAGAAAAAAGAAAAAGAAAAGAAAAGAAAAAGAAAAGAGCGCATAAAAGAATTGAAAAGAAAAGCCCCATGCAATAATAGTAACTTGGCCATACCTTTCAAGCATGGCGAAGTTATTTTAAATTTTAATGTTGATAGACTAGTGAATAAATCTGACCAGACTGTCTAATCCTGGTCAGATAGCCCTTAGGTTAGATTAGTGAATAA